>CM055902.1:15737520-15789778 GCA_029582155.1 Panopea generosa
GAGACATTAATCATGTTGTATCATAACACAGACGCATGTTATGGTTCTCCAACTAGTTACATTATACGTACACTTTGTCTTAAGATCACGTTCCTCTCATCGCTTAGTTATGGGTTCGAGCTTGTTGGGTCAAACACATGTTTGTGAGAAATCTTCTCCGCTACTTGCGTGGAAAGAAGACCGCTCTGATACGATCTATTCTGCGGTCTTCCAACATCAATTTATCCGAATGCCATAATAAGAATTCACGTGTGATAATGCGTTCACCACATTAAAATGCAAGCAACAACATGTGTTATTATTTGATATCGCGGCGTCTCTGCTGAAAAAAACGTATTGTTTAAACAAATTTAGGCCGTTCTTTTCGAGTCTTAAAGCTATGTTTACAATATCCACAGTTGTGAGAATATTGAACGCCATGGGGCTGGGCCCAGTAGGAATGCTTCTAGAATTTGAGCACGAGATTGCGTAACCGTATTGGAGAGGAATTTGTAGAATTTTTAATCTTGGATATACAAAATGTAGTATTATAAATATCGTGGAAAATTTCAAGGTATCTTAACTATGTATTTTGTATTTATAGTTGTATGCAGGAAACGTTAATTTTTTAAATTGTTTATGTTGAAGGTAAAATACTCTTTTTTGTAATAACTAGTCTCTTAAACAAATCAAGGGATCGAACCTTGAATAATCAAGAAATCAAAAACTAAAATTAGAGCTTGAAAAACTTATTTATTCGCCATTATTACAGGTTAGAACATAATACGTTAATTCTACCTATGTATTGTAGTTGTATTTAAAAAAAAAAGAAACAACGCAAGTATTTTATATTTGTTTTCAAAATATCTGAAAAAAAACATTGCACTAGTTAGGCTCAAAAAAATTTGCACGAAATTTCAAGCAACAAATGAAAGGTGCTGACCTCGTCACGTGATGTTTATATTTATGCATACAGGTTCCATAGTCTCGTACCCAGCCCTACTTCATTCCGTTGTAAGGCACGGTACCAGACTACACAACACAAAACGATATTACAATCAGCTCGTCAAATGTACTAATTTTGTAACGTGATGTTTACATTACTTGCATGCGGTTTCGTCAATACACGCTAGCAGGAAGACGCGTGGAAAAGAACATAAGATGGTTTGAAAGGTGTAAAAAAGTTGCGCCTTTTAATGGTTTGCAATGTACAACTATGTCGTTAATTACGTTGCTAGCCTTTTCCCAGATCGATAACGTCGATACGGCAGATTCGCCATTATATGTAGACAGATTTAGACGTAATTTTGCGTTAAAGAATTAAGTTAATGGTCAAGGTCATAGGAATGTGATTTTACCGTATAATGTGACTGAAATGGATGATAGACATGTCTTAACTGAAAATGTTGCTAGTAAAGCAACTTGTCGAGATAAAGCACATTCAAATCATACTTACTTACTGGACATGCCCTTTCGCTCGGTGAATGTGGTAGATTTCCTTTATACATACCTATTATTGTAAATGCGTAAAATATTGGTTGCGTCTTATCTATATGGATAATCGCAAATATCCCAAACAATGCTATATCATGCTTCGTAATGTGGATGATGTAGGACGGGTTACATGGGCAACACATGTTAAATCATTACTTTTCAGATACGGATTTGGATATGTCTGGATATCGGAAAATGTAGGCGATGAAAAAGCCTTTATATTCAGTTTTAAACAGCGTTTATTGGACTGTTCCTAACAAAATTGGCATGCTGATTTATATCAATCGAGCAAAACTTGACATTATAAGTATTTTAAAACTAACTTAGATGTAGAAAGATATCTCACTTTGAAAATTCCAGTTAAATAGAAAATACCACTCTCTAAACTACGATATTCAGCTCATTCACTTTTAGTTTAAACCGGAATACACACCAATATACCATACGAACAAAGAATATGCTTTTTATATAACTCTGGAGAAATAGAGGACGAATTTCATGTAATAAAGAAATGTGCGTATTATGATGATTTGAGAAATCAGTATCTTTCAGAATTTTTGAATGGTAACCATAATGGATTAAATTTATTCTATAAATTAATGAGTACACAAAACGATAATTTGTTGATAAAACTCTCCAAATGTGTACTAGAAATGTTCAATAAACGGAAATACTTTATTCAAGTCCATACTGAAACAAACTAAAATATGATTATACTACACCGTTATAAGATTAAATTAACACTTGTAAAAACGATATAACATTTTAGACACTCTATGCTTGATAATTCATATGTGTTTTCTCTTGTTATTCCTGATATTGCCTTTATCCTTTTGACACATTGTTGTATTATTATAATATTTGTGTGTTTTTGTATTATGGGCCGGTGGCCTAAATTACTTGAATAAACTATTGTCATTATTGTCATTGTCAAACTAAAAACGCAAAAAGTTGCACGTAAAAGTCGATCTCCTGCATTGAAATGTAAAATCGAGTCACCAAGTGAAAGTAAGTTTATACCAATTTGTTTTAGCTCGATTGCAATGAAAGCTCAGACCTTATATGAACAGCTCTCGCATCCGCTTTCTGTGTAGAACCAGTACTGAGTGTTGCTTTATGAGAGGTATCGGATCGAACTAGGGATCGAACCCGCAACCGCTGACGTTAGCGGCCAACATTATATCATTCTATCCATTACACTACATTTCGTTTTGGAAATACCTCGTAATGTGTGTTCAACTTGTTATTCGTGTTTGAGGAAAGGTATCAAACATCACACAATATAGTGGTAACTTTTTCTATTTTTTCACTCTGGTAAGTCAACAGAACTCGTTTTTCTTTCGATTTTGTATTATTGACTTTCTTACATCTCATTTATTTTACCTAGATCAAGCTAACCTTACATGTTCAAAATAGTTGTTTTGTCTTTTAATAACATTTTACACTAAACGGTCATTCTCTGTTGGTATATATTCAAGAGGGAAAGTTATCAGTTACTTGTGAAGATAAGGGGTGCTCGAGTACTCGTTAACCTTTAAGTGAAAACAGTGGTTAGGTTACCTGATCCTCTGTTAGCCCTCGAATGCATGAAAATGACACTAAATATTCAATAAATCACTCAGTTACATGTATAACAAACTTGCGGCGCTATTGATACCTTGCATCAATCTTTGTCTTGTATACACTGTTAGTACTCAAATGGAAATTACTACATGCACCTGGTATAACTAGTGTGTGTATACGTATGTGTCTATCTGTGCTGATCAGTGTGTTTATATAACATGTGACATGCAAATACTACATGATTTCACTTTCATTTTGCACACTCAACCAAAGGATCTTTCACGCTTTCTTCTAGCGCATGTATTTCGACAATTCGTATTATGATTATGATTTATCTCAGGCTATTTGTATACAGTCGGTTAGTTTAAGCTCATTATATAAAGATAATTCATCAATTTCATAACCTCTTGTTATGTTATATACCCTTGAATTTGGCATACTCACCAATTGTGACATACACTTTTGTGCTTACTCGATAAAATACAATGATACTTCGTTAAATTATATATAATATATTTTCGACAAGGAAACTTAATGGGTACCGGGTTTTATACGTATTGGATTAAGTGTACATGTACTCATTTTCTTGAGCCGCCCCTAATCAATTTTACATATTCTTACTACTAGTATACGAGTAAGACGATATGCAGATGGGAAGCAGGCATAGCAAAGACATATATATATATATCATTTAAGAACACTGAAGAAGCGTTCATAAATTAATAAAAAAGAGAGAAAACAAGCCCCCAATCAAAAACCAACAACATACCTTTTGGTTTTTAATAAAACGGCAACATATGACACGTTTATAGTTGATTCGTTAGAACATAAATACAACATACTATGTGTTATATTTGTGGAAGTTCTTTTGTTTTTAACTATTTAGTTCACAATTTTATAGAGAGAGAGGTAATGATTTTAGATATTGTTCTGTTGAAATCAGTTTTCTAACTCCTTGCACTTAGATTCACCAGCATACTCCCAGCATATCGTGTATAAAACGAAATCAGTTCTTCAATTCTTATCACAGTATACTTAATACTTAACACATTAACATTGAACAAAGAAAACAAGGCCTAATCAACTGACACGTCTTTTAACTTATATCATACAAACACCATAGTACAAAAGTGATATGTTTTGTCAATATACAACACATGACAATAAGTATACACGTCACTTGAACTGTTTAAACCAAATCTAGTGATAATATTAGGGAAGACAATGAAAATGACTGGCAACTTTAAATCTGTAATGATCCCTTATTCACGAATATCACGTTCTATGCGTTTCAGACGATGACTGGACTAAATTGACTGACGGCATATTCATAACGTCTTGATTAGTTTCTTTCTTAATGTGTGAGAAAAAGAAATGTCATTCTAAATACGGTTTGCTAAGAGTTACACGTGAATTTAGTTAGTTGATACACACATATATACATATAAGGAAATATAATAGTGACTGTGAAATATCAATATAACAATTATCACAGATTTCATAATTTGCAAGATGCTAAAATTAATCATTTGTATAGAATATAATTTCAAGGTTCACTAAAAAAACACAACAAGTTGGCACTATATCACTTATAGAATCCATTTGAAAAAAAATATCATCTTAAATTGTAAATTTATATCTCTATTTGTGTTCACCCACAAAACAACCTCACGAACATGAAGATAATTAAGTCATTGCCTATGCAGTACACAGTGTTTGCTAGGGAATAATTCTCATAGTATATAAATATTCAATGTCAGAAAGAAGTATCTACCCGAGCATGTTTTATCGTTCTTTGTCATCTGGGTCTTCAAAAATATAACAGTATCAGCACAGTATTTAAAAACAACCGGTTTTCGTAGAATGGAGTTAGCTATAGAACTACTGGTTATATAAATATGAATAACTAATTTACAAGACTAACATGCAGATGAATAATAAAGAAGTTTTGGTAACGCGAATGTTTGTTTTACCAATGTTCTCCACATATTACGACAGATGTATGACCTATAGGATACGTACTATTCAATACATAAAGATACCACAACATTACAAACAACGAAATAACTAATCATTAATCGTTATACGTGTAGTATAAACACCAGTAATCACCTCGAAACGGACTGTGACATCAAAACAATAAGAAAGTTAGATCTGTTTAAATTTAAAAGAAACATATTCCAAAACATCGCACTCAAAAACAAAAACTGTATGACAAATTCTGTTGGCATTTTTAATAAAGAACTATTTAACCGATATGCAAAGTCAGTATAAATTAATGATGACAAACCGTTTTAAGATATGGATAAAACACAAACAGGAATAAAACGCAAATTACAAATAAGTATGTTCTGTATCTAAGATCAGTTTATTTAGTTATTTGTGAACACGAAGAAAGCAAGACAGCTATTAAAATACCGATGCAAAAAACATTATAATTGTATCAACCGAATGATATATTATGGGTATATTTTTTTTAATAGAATGTTGTAAAGACTGCAATAATAACAAATAAATAAATAGTATTCGTGTTGCTTTCTTGCTCAACAAAGTTGTGTCTGCATTGCCCATTTTTATAAGCTTTCCATTCTTCGTGCTGTCAACATTGGTTGTTTTTACTTTAGTCATCTCTTTGTTAGAATGTTAGTGCCTCGCATTTCATTGGCTTGTTCGTAATTAATGTGTGTACATTGAACGAGAAAATTTGTTCCGTCGTTACGCTAACAAGATAACGCATAAAACAGTATTTTGATAACTTGTTTGTATAAGTTATGTTCATGATATTAGTGTCTGCTAATTTTGGAAAACGGGTACCAACTCGAGACATATATTAGTTATATACCATTTTTTTCTACTTAATTCGATATGGAAATAAAGTATCAAAAACATATTTTTAATTTCGTTTTTAATCAATCTAAAGCATGCATAACCATATAAAAGGAATCTGCATCAACGTATTAACAAGTTTCATCCATTTCTTGATTCATGCAATGTATCTTTGATTGTCATTCCTAGTAGTAAAACATCACACGTGAAAATAATATGCCGTCTAACGGTATATTAGGTCCTTTGCCGGGAAAACAGTTATCCCATGGGACGGAATTTTCTATCTGAACCGAAAGTCATGCAATATTATTTTCTTAATAACATTTATTCTATTATCATTATTTTTTATTATAATTATTATTATTATTATAACCACAACCATTTTTTAGATGTCAAAATATATAAGATATATCAGATCTACGCTGTATGTTTTAATACTGCACGTCATAAATTGTTCATACGTCACAGCAGGGTAGGATGAGCGCGTGAAGGGGAGATATAATAAAATCCATATTTGGTAAAATACGCAAAAATAATCCCGGTCCAGTATCGCCTCATTTGTGCAAATAGGTACATGTACCAAGTGCCTTCTTATTTCATATACATGGTACCTTGTTGTTCTAATGGGTCAGTATGCAAGAACATTTCGATCGACTTGAGGCATGGGCATCCGATGACGCGGTGTAACAAGATGAACAACTCGTAAAACTCTATTTTCATTTACTCAAAGCAGAGTTATGGTTAATTTATTGAATTGAATACGGTTAAAATGGTAATATATTGAAGTTTTCTATATAACACATTATATAACCTGTCATAAAAAGCTATCATCGTAAATAAATTCATATGTACACATTTATTAGATTGAACAAAATAATGTCTCATCACACTTGGCTTACCCGCGTTTCTATTATGGTATCGTCCATCCTCAACGTTGTTTTAGCGTATAAGGTTTTATTTTCGACTGTAGGGGTGTCTGGTTAATGGTATATCAATTATTATTTTGCTATAGAAGCATACACCATATATATACAGTTGTATAATACCCTGTTTTTGTTGGACACTATGTGTGCATCATGCAACTTAAGATTATTAGCAGAGTATCTAAATTTATATAAGATAACGCGTTTAAAGTTTTTGGTAAAGCCTTTATCAATAAAGAACTCAAATCATTAGTATCAAGTGCTTCACAGTGGTAAGAAGAAAACTGCGTATCAGCGAAACAAGATTTTAAAAGAGAAAGAAACCAAATATAAATATGAAGAAAATAGAATTTTATTTGCACTCATATGTACAAAATAACTTAAAGAGGGACATCGATTTAAACAATATGCAAAAACTCAACCAAAATAGTTCTGGAAAAAAATGCTGTAAAATTAAATTTTAACATTAAAAATGCTTTAAAAAAACAAAAACAACAGTTTAAATGTATTTAAATGATTTGGTTGATAATTTCATTTATTTAGTTGGTGACAATGTTGATACAGAAAACGTAACAAATGAAAGTATATCAATGAAGATGAACTTGACTACACATACTAGAACAAGAATTTGCATGACAGTTTTCAAACAGAATTATAGCTTTAAATCACATGGACCCGATTAAATATCAGCAGAGGTAATTAAAGCTTCTAATGATATCATTTCATCATTTATTGTAGTAATTGTTCAAATATTATAAATCAAAACGAAATACCCAGAAAACTAGGGATTACAATATTTTGTTCCCATACTTAAAGGTGGTTAACCAAATGATGCGAAAAACTATCACTGTAAACAACATTTAGCTAAAATATACTCGCAAATTCTTTTAAACCGTCTCACTGTTTGTACTGAAAAATGTGTAAACATATCAAAATGCCAATTCAGATTTCAAAAGAGTAAAACTATTATTTCTCAGATATTAAGTATATTGCGTCTTTATGGACTATGAAAATGTTTTGATACAATAAATAACTCTTTTCTATGGCAAAACGTGTTATCCGACAAACTATTTAAGGCGATTAAATCGATGTACCTCGCACTTCGATCAACAATAAAATATAACAAAACTATCACAGTTTAACACATACACTCAACACGAAAGGACATTGAATTATATTGTAATGCATACGAACTAAAACAAAGCATAAATGCAACTAAAGTAATGATATTTGAAAAGGGAAGGCATACATTAAATGTTTCTATATTCTTAGCAACCATATTTTCTTAGATGTAGCACAACCTCTTTTGCTTGCTCTACCGCTTGTTGCGCTGAAGGTACCAAAGTTACTGCTATGTTAGTTGCGTTTATTGCAGCACTATTTTTAAAAGATTTAAAGGATCTGGTTTTAATGCTCAATACTGCCTCTCGGTACTTTTGTGATGGATCCACCAGTGTGACGTGGTGGCGTATTCGTTCATCCAGCTATTATATTTGCAGGTTCTTTAGGAACTCCTACTTCTCATAATATTTTAGCCATTCATCACAATCTGGTACGTATGATGTTCGATCGTTCATCTTGATTGAAAGCCTGCAGATTATAAAGAACGATGTCAATCCCGTAGTATCAGCATCACTCATTCATGAGATTTGTATCCCAACACTAATGTATTGTCAGAATTTTGATCCAACATATCTGTAAAAAAAAATTGAAATAGAAATAAAATGAAATACAAATAGAAATATATTTTCAATTTATTGTTCCAAGGTCATTCAAGGTTTTGAAAAACAAACTAGAACAGGAATGTGTCTGAGTATGCTGGGTTGATATTAAATACAATCAGAATTTGATAAAAGAAAATTAGGATTTCTTCAAAAACTATGTACCTTTCCACACGATATCCTATCAAAATGCATCTTTAACAGCCGTCTGTCCATGTTTGTTTCTAGATCTGATAATAAACAAAAAATATATTATGTCAGAATTCTTGTATGTTATGTTATCAAACAAATAGAGTCCGTTTAACCAAGTGTTGCGATTCACCCGTGAACAACAGAGATTATCGGTTCCGTGATTTAACGGCAGTATATGTATATATATTTTTTAATTGTACGTGTTACCGCTCGAATACCCACGAATGCAATGCTTCTCTCGCCACTAACTGGACAAGAAATTGAAATATATGTATAAGTGAATGTTTTTATCATTAGTAATAGAATAGAGAAATTTAACATGATAATTACGGAGATAAGCTCATTTTTAATCTAAAAATGAAGTAACTTGTGGATCAAAATTTTTGAATACTAAGCGTCATTTTATGCTATCGAGAACTCACGGATGATTACCTAACCACTCTTCCCTGAGATCGTGGATGGTTAACCAGTACTCGAGCACACCCTTCGCTGCAAGTTACTGACTAATTGTCCATTTAAATGAGCGGTTAGTAGTGGTCGGACATGTGATTCAATCATTGGATTGATAGCCAAACGCACTACGGAATGAGCTAACCGGATGTTATGCAATATAATTAATAATGTTCATAAGGTATAACCATCTATGCTGGATTGATTTATGAATTAACATAGAATACGAGTACCAAATTACACATTCGTTTTACAACAAATAACCGTCAAAGGTATATTCTGCCATGCTACTTTACTATTACTTTAATATTTTGTTTTTGATTCTTTTGCCAAGAAAAAAATTGAATTTTGTTCATGACGCAGAAAATTAAAACCACCCGCTGCCTAGTAAACACGTAGTAGTCCATAACAGCTAGGAACATAACATATAGTACCGTTTTCCTTGGCCTAGTGGGTTAAGGCGTCTGCCCCGGAAGCGGGAGGTCGAAGGTTCGAATCCCGGTGGAAGCACTTGGATTTTTTGCGGCCAGTTGCTCACCCAGCAGCTAGTTAAATTGAGGGGTATCGAATTTCTAACAGCTTGACGCCTGGTAGCTTTCGGGAAGTAACTGTGCATAGCATAAAGGTGTCTTATTAGTCCAGTGTGGCTGGCCCTTTCAATAGGGGTGACACTATTATAAACAAACACTTTACTTTTACTTTTTATAGTCCGGCTCAATGTTTTTATAAAAAATAAAAGTCTTAAAAAACTGACGTTGTCCAATGACATTGTTTTATATACATAATTTATATCAAAGTGAGATTGACATTATTGTAGTATGTATGGCCATGTGAACAGCTTGAATCATAACTAGAAATCACGTTTTTCTTTTCCATAAAACAGCATTCACCAACTTTTATCCCACCTAAGTGTGCAAGTACAATTCGCCCCATTTGAGAACATAGTTTGGCAGAGGAACTTTTATTGACAACGACTCGTTTAATGACTTGACGACAGGAGAAGAGCATGGTTGAACCCACCCAATACCAGATTTCAGCCCGCCAGTGTCTCGTTTCTGTTGACAATTCCACGGCTATCATTCCTGTTGTTATTTCATTTATGTGTATTCGTTATAGTTATTTTAAATTCATGAATATGCATACGCTGGTATGGATATTGTTTCTTTTAAATGCAACCTCTCCTGTTGGACAACATACACCATTCATCCATAGCCTAGCGGTTAAGACGCCCGCTTCGGAAGTAGTAGGTCGATAGTTCAAATACTGGTGGAAGCCATGAGCTAGTTAAATAGAGGGATCCGAATGTCTTACACTCTGGTGCCTAGCAAGCATAGCTTTTGTACATCAACTGTGTACAAAATGAAGGTTTCTTATGAGCCAACTGCGGATGGCCCTTTCAATAAACTTTTTACTTTTGTATTTTTCTTAGTTTAGGTGTTGAAAATACTGATAGCAAATCTTTAATAAATGTTCATACACCTTCCTAATTTGATGGATATTATTTTAGCGTTTGGTTTATTTTATGCAACATTATTTAAAAGTGATATAATACAATGTCCATAATATATTTTTAATGTTTGATTTGTTATTGTTTTTTTAGAGGAATAAAACGTAGGGCATGTCACGTATAATCACTCAGTCAGTGATCAACACTGCACATCTTGATCACGACCACATAAGCATTAATGTGCCTTTGACATTAAACCCGGCTTAATAAAAATATAAAAAAAATCAGTACTTAAACGATTTACCAGCAGTGCGCCTAATTTCAGAATTCAGATAACGATTTGAAGAATTCTCATGTTAAATAAAGTGTTTATTATTATGATTATTTTCACGACGGATAATATTATAAATCCATCAATACATACTTAAAACCTTTATTTTTTAAATACATCCTCAGGGTTTGACTATTGCTAAATAATTGCAATTTTTACTTTGTATTTCAGTGTTGAATTGATTTTATTATAAAACATTTTAGCTATTTTTTGTAATTGAACAGTTTGCATTATTCTTATTTTTTCCTAGCATGTCCATCATTGCGAACATTAATATAATAGATATAAACTAATTGATATAGAAGTTGGGTCAAGATAAAAAAGTGGTTGTATACCAGATAAAGATATCTACATTTCGATCTCACCCTATGGTATTCTTGGCGTTAAAACTGTCTACGTTGTGACGTGCAGATAATGACGTAAACTGGCGTCTTGAAACAATCGTGACAAAATATAATGATGATTCAAATTAACACAACTATTCGATGTTTTTAGTATGCTTGACATTGAATCATTAATGGAATATTTGGTTAAGATTGACAATTTTGTCACTCATTATTGCTATAGAGTCCGTTATCCCAGTTATCAAATGAAAAACATTTCTACGTAAGATTTTCATTATCTTCACCCATCATTTACTGAATAATTTGTTTGCATCTGGACTGGTGAAAAATCTGAATAATTTACTTATATGAACGTACCTTTTTACTTTATATTCTGTTTTAAATTTTAACATTTTAATACTTATTTATGATTTGTTGAAATATGAAATATGAAATATATACTTACCTTGTTTTTACTTTTGATATCGTAAAGTTTAAACATATTTTCAGTCTATAAACAATCGTAATTGTCTAAATTGCACATCGAGTAAAAAGGTATTTTCCTTTTTTGATCTTCGTATATTACATGGTTGTCATAGTTTAACTTCTTTTCAGACGACATTTATTAAGATATGGTAACTGATATATTAATAGTTACTGTATTAGTATTAATAACCTGTATTTGCACTTATATAGAACCTATAGCTGCATCACTTTGTATATTAGCCAAGTTTGTTGTATCACCTACTGTACCAGGAATTTTCCATTTAGAATAACTGCATACTCCGAACATCAGTTGCAAATCTATGCAAACAGGGACATCTCTTGTTATGGAGTGAAAATGAATAATCAAAGCTATCTTTTATAGATTTTTTTTTATTTAATTAAGCTTATAACAATACTGTAAATCAATATCAAATGAATAAGCAAAAGGCATGAAATCAATAATGCTAATAAACGACATTTTATTCCTTACGAAAAGAGAGTCGTAGAGTAGTGGATAGATTTTTAGTCGCTTACGCCAAATGATGTGGGTTCGATCTTATGTTCAACCCCATGCCCTTTCAAAAAAATCTTAGTATTGGTCCTGCCAAGGAAATGGATTTGAGGGCGATTCATATATAAAGCTCTTTGTATTCTTCGCAATGGAGCTTTACTAAGTAATGGATAAAGACTTATATTCTTGTCGAATCTATTTACACCTGATAATGTTCGGTTGCAGTTATGGAATAAACAAAAATCAATTTAAAGTAATGTACATTTATAATTAGTTGTTATGTGACAAACTTGATAGTTTAGTTATAAATAACTTTAATGTATTATTAAAATTTGGATAGCTGTATCACGCGTTTACCAATGCTCATTTGGTTTTCTGCAGGAATATAAATCATATTATATGACAAATTCAATATTTTCAAGACAGGCCATATCAAATAGCCCCATAACAATATAATTTAAACAAAACAATCATTTATTTTTGATAGACTGTGAATGCACACTACTAAGAATGCCAAGTTAGACCACTCATCGATATATACGTATATATGAAAGTTATGATGTATCATTTCAGCTGGTTAGCTTTATACTCGACTGCATACTCACCAGACCTCAAGCTATTGAATATAATTCACAACTCTTTTATAACTATAGCTCATAGATCATATCACATGGTCAACGCTAATTTGGATTAAGTTTGACAGCTAAACTTAGATTTGTGATCGACATCTATATTGCAACATGATGAATGTAAATGTATTTGTATAAGAACAAAACATGGTATTTTCGAAAGAAAAAAGAAATACCATGCAGTTTATATGTAGAATAATGAAGTAACATTAATCTTCTTCAAATGCATGTTGGCTGATATTCAGAGTGTTTTTAATTATATATTGTGGAAGCGGAATGTTTTTTTTTCCATATGTTGCCTAATATTTTTAATAATTCTTTTCTAAGCTATACACTATCATGTGTTTATTTTAAAACAGGTTGGTGGTTGTTATGATCGTCACGATGACAGTTAACACAGCCATCACTATCCTGCCGGCAGAGTTGTCCGCAGCTGAAATATAATGTAAAAAATGGATTAATGGACCGGTCCATCAGGCACAGAAATACCGATAAAGGACAACAGAGAGAGAAAAAAATACAGCAAAATAGATAGTGATGTATTTACCCACGAGTGGTGAGTAAATTAAACATAGGGTTTCAATTTGAACAAACACTATTTCTTTATTTTGATTTCTTAACACTGACTCAATGGTACTAAAATACTTTAAATTCTAGCAGATCTGTATGCGATACTCGTAAATGTAGAGCACACTTCTTCTTTTCATTTTCCCTTTTCCCAAACACCATCATAAACCCACATTCTAATGTAGCAAATACCTGACGAGCAGAGTATTACATAGTTAACTTAACAATCGTCAATAATGATGACATAACACCAACCTTTGGAACAAGCTCCAGCCCCACCGTCAATGAAGCCGGATTTACAAACGCATTTCTTTGTATCTGCATCACATTCAGAATTTGCATCACTTTCACTACAAAAAGTTGCATCCCCAGAACAGTCGGCATTCAGAGTTCCTAAAAAATATTAATACGAGCACCACGATGACATTATTACTATATGGAATTATATTTATATCATTTCAAGCATTCGTACATGCTTTGATAGCTGATACATTTGATAATTGGGATACAGACGGTCATCCTTCTCATCAACAGAATTAAGTAACTATTTGAATAAAATCAATCAATTTATATTTGTAAACTTTTAAATTGATATCTTGTAAGCAATTTGTCGTTTGTAAATAATCATAACAGGGCGTCTCACGATTTTCATCCGTTGGAACACCATAACATGAGAAAGTACAAATAATACGGAATAAATTTAATATAGCAAAACAATCACACTTATTTGGCAGATAATTCATGCGTATTTGTTTGCATTAATTTGGTTCGTTTATGATGTTCGGCGTTAGTAAGTTCATGCGGATAGTTTCGGTCTCTCGGAAACCGCGTTGTCCTGCATAAACTCGATTTTAGCAAATCTATAATGTAGCTTGATTTTACGTATCACTCATTGTTTCAATATTTGACAATCTTAGTTTGTCCAACAGAGATAAAAGTTTTCGTAAACGCCGACGGATGCAGTTAAAGGGCGGCTAATACGCTCGTTGACGATGGGAACATGAATAAACGTTCAACGCCACAGGGATCAAATTACACAGATAAGGTTTTGTTGATTTTGAGCATATTTGAATGATTTCTGGTGCCGTTAACAGCGAACAAAATGACAAATTTTGGGTGTTGCGATGATACTCTGGTTAGGCTTACAGACAAAGCTGCCGCAACTGCAAACATGTCAGAATTTGATTCAGTGTACAGAATATAACTTTTGTGGCCTATTTGTTCTTATACTTCATATAAAATTCGCCAAATAGTATCTTAAAAATATGCATACATAAGAGAACATCCTACTAATACTATACTATTCAAACATCATTTGTATATTTCATATAACTACTAAGGTGGCCGAATATTCAATATTTATTACTGACCTCTCCCACAATCATCTCCCGTCCATCCCGTTACACATGTGCATGCTGTTGCTGGAGCCACGCCACAAGTACCACCGTTCTGACATGTACCACCGGTACTGCAATCAAACGCTGTAGCAGAATAATAAAACGTGTCAGCCGACAAACTCAAAATATATTTCGCCGATATAACGTTATTTTGTTTAATGTAAAGTAGTGTATTGTAAGACAATCTACACAATGCTATATCGTTTTCGTCTATGAAGTGAAGTAAATATATACAATTCCGTAAATGTTGTCTTAAAAGTCGAGTCTCAAAAATTCAATTGGAGCAATTATATTACCGTAACGCATAAAGTAATGAATATAATATATATAAGACAAACTATGTTCGAAAGCACGAATTAATATATTTTATATATGTATTGTAATGAAGTCAATATTTTATCAATAACAACCTGTACATGTCTTGCCATCTCCAACAAATCCGGAGTTACAGGTACACGTGAAGGATCCATCCGTATTGCCACACTCAGCATTTGTGTCGTCGCAATCGTCTGTACTAGCGGCACACTCGTTTAAATCTGATTAAACATTTACTACATGAGACATATAACTGCTTTATTGGGTCATGTATTGGACATACAAAGTTAATCACAATAAAATATTATCAAACATTTGTTGTTATTGAATTATTTGAATTTGGTAACAAATATAAAATGATACAAAAACAACACGTACAGTATCACATCAATCTTATGATAAATATTTGTACAACTGATAATCATTGATCATGCGACCAGATGTACATGTACTGTTATGATTTTTACATCTACAAAAGTATTGTCATATAATTTAACACTTTGTAAAATGAATAAATGCTAATTACACTTAATATGCCAATATTTACCCGTGTCTTTCTGTTTGAAACAAACAGGTAATTAGAATATTAGTAAATATACATTTTGTTTCTATTTCTTAAAAGAATATATATTAGATTTATAACTTTGTTCGAGGTTTATCGAAAACACATACACACACAGATATATATATACGTCGGGTTCGATTAGCTAAGCTGAAAGCACATATGACTATCAATCCAGGAGTTGTCATTTCGAATTCCTGTCCGACCACAGTCTCCATGATGATTGATATACGTCATTGCGTCTCATTATTATCGTCTCTTATTGCTGATTTAAATGGAAAAATCAGTTACTTGCGGAGATGAGACATATGCGAATACTGGTTAGCCTTCTTGTACGGTAAACTGGTCGTCTGTTTCCCCTCGATGGGATACGCCTAATTTCCAATACATCCATCAGTAGCATATACCATGTTTCAATAAATGAAAACTAATAACTACTTACATTTACAAAATACCATTATCAATATCAATATAAAACTCATTGCAGAATAAATGTTTTATCTAGATTGATTAAAAAGTGTGTGTTACATGTTTTACCAAAAGAGATGTATTGCTTAAAATTGTATAAACTGTTATTACATCTGCTTCAGATTATTTTGTATTCTACATAATACATATTCTAGTGTTAGGCTAGTGTTGCCTATTTGTTATTATCTTTCATTTTGTGTTCTTCGAAATGTTTCTTATAACTCTGCATACAATTGAGAAAAATGTTTTACTATACAAGTAAACATTTTTCATATTACCTAAAACTACAAAGATGGCCGAATGTTGAATATATATCACTGACCTCTTCCACAATCATCTCCCGTCCATCCCGTTACACAAGAACATGCTGTTGCTGGAGCCGCACCACACGTACCACCGTTCTGACATGTACCACCGTCATTGCAATCAAACGCTGTTAAAGGATATATTACATTTTAGATGACTAAATAAAAAAAAACATTTCGCTGATGTTACGTTAGATTTATTCCATGTAATGAACTGTATAGCATGTTGTATTTTTGTAAGACACTCCACACAATATTAAATCGTATTACTATAATAAATTAAGTATAATTATACAAATATATTCCATTAAATGTTGTCTTGAAGGTCAAGCCCCGATTAATAAATTAGACGTTATAATAAAGAATAAGATCGACAGTTCGAAAGCAAAACTAAAAACAAAATATTGAATACGCTGTTTGCGTAAATAAGTCATCAACACTAACCTGTACAGGTTTTGCCATCTCCAGCAAATCCAGGGTTACAGGTACACACGAATGATCCATCTGTATTGCCACACTCAGCATTTGTGTCGTCGCAATCGTCTGTACCAGCGGTACACTCGTTAATATCTGATAAAACATTTACTACATGAGACATGTAATTGCTTTACTGAATCATGGATTGACACACAATATTGGTTACCTTAACTTACCGAACTTACTTTGCTAAATGTGATAACAAATATAAAACGATATAAATTAAACGTACACAGTCACATCAATCTTACGAAAATATTTTTATATATCTTCTCAGTTAACACAACATTTCCTTTCAAACCCTATTGCCTGAGTAGTTTATCACCTTTGGGGAATTGTGATATTAGTGAGTATATCAACAACGTTATTGTATTAATATTTGTGTACACAATTTGAAAATTTGGTTTGTATTCTAAATAATTATTCGTACGGATGGACATATAATGTATTTTGGCTTTGTCTGGCCTGGAATCCATGTTATATAGATAAATATGTTAATATGCTGCAACATGCATGTGTAACTATGTTATTCATTTTATGTGTAGTTGTACATAATAAAGTGCACAACTTTACGCAATTTAGTTGTATAAGTAAGTAAAATATATCTATCGATGTATATGTATCTAATCCATTTTTTTGGTAACTAATGCATTGTGTAAACAATTGTTTTAATTATGTATCAAAATGTTAACATGATACAATATACATTTATAACTACGAAATCATACTTCATATATGATTACATACTGTGTTGTATATAATATATTTAACTTTAACACGTCTGTTTTGTATAAATTATTCGACCAGATTTGAAGATTTTTCATCCTACAATGTTACATGATGTGACAGTTTCATCATCTGCAGATAGCAATTTATATCTCAATATGAGAATGTTGCAATTAAACCATAATGATTATAAATTCACGTTTGAAAATGTAAGATTTTCCTCGGAATTTAAGAATTTACGAATTGAATATACTTAATGACACACATATATATAGTCGTTATCTTGTCATGTCCTCGTAAGAAAGACAACGGTAAGTGTCAAGACCTATGTAACACTATGATAGCATATTTGATAGTATTATTACACAATGTAGTGTGTAGTGGCCATTGATATAACCATAGGTGGGATCGGTGTGAAGAGATGAGATATGTTAACCTGCTGTATTACATAATTTAAGTTTCTGGAATAGGGAAGATATCGATCAACAGAATTGTAACGGGGACGAACATCCTCCCCGAAGAAACATTAGCATCTTCGCATTTCCGACGACGTCGTGCGTTAAACATCACAAAATCATGAGCAAACCGTTAAACATAGAATTAGTTGAGCTATTGCTGAAATGTATGTCATGCTGCTTCATCTTCTTCTAGTGTAATTTTAACAGATCATTCCCACTGGGTAGCTAAAAAGGTCATAATATATGACACAGAGTTGGAAGATCTAATAGCTCTCATTTATACTAAATTCAACTATTGGCATTTACTTAGTTGTGCATGATTTCCAAAATAAACCATTCATTTAAGCACTCTGAGCTAGTGGACTTGTTGTAAAGTCGATCAACAAAATATTGGACGACATGGTGGTTCAATGGTTCGGTTAATGTACATGTCGTTCCATAGGTAAACAATAAATGTCGTTGCCGCAAACTGTTTTCAACAACCGGCAAGGTTTCTTAAGTTTTAGTTAGCTTTCAGTACATCACATATTTTAGCTTTAAACGTACTGGAAAGTGGATGTATGCAACCTTAAACAAAGGCTCTTTCACAGGAACATACGGAAATACATATAACAATATACTATTGAAATATTATTGATTAATAAAAACATATTATTACAAAGCATTGAGTATACTGTTGGGAGGTATGTTCATTAAACATACACATACGTAACTAAATAAACGAACGACGATTCTGCGGACCAAATGGGTAAATTGAGTCCGGTGTCTGAGTCTTTTGGCAGTGATAATATTACACACATAAGAGAAAAATAGCACTCCTTCATACATTTATTGCTCTTATTTGTTTCTAAATGGAAATGGTTTTGTCTACATAAATAAATAATCAAGAAGTACGGATGGTCAATAAATCAATATGAATGGAATTACGCAGCTATTCAAGGTCAATTAATATGGTGGTCAGCAAGATCAATAGCCACATATATGTATTTTGTAAAGTCTCTATAGTTTAATTGTTTATAACGAAGGTACAGAAAACTTGCCAAATTCATTACAATATATTTTTCCGTTGTCTATTTTGATAAAATATATACATAATTCTACTTACAATTATTTTATTTATTTATACGTAGTTTAATCATCAATGTTTTACAACTATTTGTAAGACGACATTAGCACGTGCGACTGAGTGCACGTAGGATCCTTTGTGCTACCTAGGCACTTAAATATATACATTACTATGTAATATGTTCATAATAAATGTATATACAAAACAATAGCAACATACTCGATTAATTAAAGAAAACTGCCCTGTGGTCGAATTTAATAAAATTTTAATGTAAGGTATTTCCCAAACAAGTTATTTTATAGCATCTATATTAAAACACTTTAAAGGACATTCAAATTAATTTTATCCTAATTTACAGCAATGTGCAGCATTTAGAGTTCTAATTTCCTTTATAATTGTAGAACGATCTGATGTACTGGGAATTACATGATTGAGAATCCCTCCAAAGGTTTTAAACGGAAAACTATACGAGAAGCATTTGAACATTTAGATATATACATCTACATTGAAGTAACTCTCAACACATTGACTCATCATTGATTGATGAACTTAGCATAGATAATACTAAACATTAATTGAACGAAATGCATGAAAATAAAGGAATTACGCAGCTATTCAAGGCCAATCCAAATGGTGGTCAGCTAGATGAATAGTTGGTGAAACCGCGGGTATAGACAACTTGATAAATTCTTTAAAATGGACTTTCTCGTTGTTTGTTTATAACCTGTGTTTTTCCTTCACAATACATGTATATTTCACGTTGGTCGGTTCTCAATTATATATTTGTGCATTAGTAGAGATGCGGAAACTTATTATTATAAAGCAGTAAATGATAATATATAATTGGATATCTAAACGCTATATATAATATATGCATATAATTGTAATGGTAATGCTATTTACAACATCAAATTGAGAGCTAAATGCAAATACACTACGTTTAATGTACCATTTTATTACAGTACCGTTGAAAATGTCGCTGATATAAAATGTATGCGTAGTTTGAGACATCATTATATAGCATTAACAAGAATTATATTTCATAATCCAGAACAAAACAATATAACCTGTTTCACAAGTCATCCCTGTCCAGCCTGCAGCACAGGTACACGTGTATGCATTCGCTCCATTAGCACAGGATCCACCATTCTTACACGGATTCGAGGCACATTCATCAATATCTAAAATACGAAAAAGATGTATTATGACACCGTCAAATGGTAATATTTTTTTTTGTTGATATTGTTCTATTCACGTTCAATTTAACTATGTATACGTATAGTTTAATCATCAATGTTTTAACAATTATTTGGAAGACGACATCAGCACGTCTGACTGAGTGCATATTTGTTTGTATACGGGTGATTCTTTGTGGTATCTAGTCACTTAGATATATTCATAACTATGTAAAAAGTGAATAATAAATGCATATACAACACTATCGTAACTTACTCGAATTATTAGAGAAAACTGCCCTGTGGTCGAATTTAATAAAAATTTAATGTGATTATAAAAAGGTATTTTCTAAAAAAACTGATGAAGTTCTAATTGCATAGCATATGTTTAAAAACACTGAAAATGACGTTCACATTACTTTTTTGTCCTGATTTACTACACTGTGCAGCATTTAGAGGTTAATCCATTTACAGGTATGGGCTGTGTTCATTGTTTGTTTATAACCTTTGTTTTTCTATCAAAAAGACAATGCATGTATAATTCACGTTGGTCGGTTCTCAATTATATATTTGTGCATTAATAGAGATGCGGAAACTTATTATTATGAAGCGGTAAATGATAATATATAATTGGATATTTAAACGCTATATATATAAAAAATTATATATATTATATGCATATAATTGTAATGTTTATGCTATTTACAACATCAAATTGAGAGCTAAATGTAAATACATTACTTTTAATGTATCGTATTTAATACAATACCTTAAAAATGTCGCTGTGATAAAATGTATGCATAATTTTAGACACCATGTGTTATATAGCATTAACAAGTATTATATTTCATAATCCAGAACAAAACAGTATTACCTGTTTCACAAGTCATCCCTGTCCAGCCTGCAGCACAGGTACACGTGTATTCATTAGCTCCATTAACACACGAACCACCATTCTTACACGGATCCGAGGCACATTCATCAATATCTAAAATATGAAAAAGATGTATTATGACACCGTCAAATGTAAATTATTTAATATATTTAATTTATATTGTTCTACGTGTATTTACATTTAATTTAAATATTTATACGTATAGTTTAATCATCAATGTTTTACGACTATTTATAAGACGATATTATCACGTGTTACTGAGTGCACGTAGGTTTGTATACCGGTGATTCTTTGTGCTACCTAGGAACATACATATATACATTACTATGTAAAATGTTCATAATAAATAAAAAAAAAAATTATGTACGATATTTTCCAAAAAAGATCTTATTTCATAGCATCTGTTTTAAAACACTTAAAATGACATTCAAATTACTTTAAAGCCTGATTTACTACAATGTGCAGCATTTAGAGCTTGATCCATTTTCCTTTTTAATTGTAGAACGATATGATGTAATTACATGATTAAGGATCCCTCCAAAGGGTTTTAACGGAAAATTAATCGAGAAGCATTTTATAATAAAATAATGGAATTACGAAGTTATTCAAGGCCAATCCAAGATGAATAGTGACCTATACGTATGTTGTAACATGTCTATAGTTGGTGAAACCGAGGGTATAGAAAACTTAGAAAGTATATTTAACGTTGATCGGTACTCAAACTTATATTATTGTGTACATTATGTAAATACGGATTTTTATTATCATAAAGCTGAAAAAATGATGACATATGATTGGATATGTAATCGCTACTGTGCACAATATTTGTACTTGTAACGCTTCTTAACAACATCAAATTGGGAGTTAAATGTAAATACACTACTTTAAACATTTCGTAGTTATTACAATGCCGATGGCAATTTTGCTGTGAAAAAATGTATGCGTAATTTGAGACAACATGTATTACATAACATTAAATAAAAGTGTAATTCATCACCCAGAACAAAACAATATTACCTGTTTCACAAGTCGCCCCTGTCCAACCTGCAGCACAGGTACACGTGAATGCGTTCACTTCATCAGCACAGGAGCCACCATTCTTACAAGGATCCGGGTCACAATCATTTATATCTAAAATACGAAATACACGCGTTATGACACCGTCAAAATGAAATAATGTGAAATATTTATTTAATATTGACATGTTCTATTTACTTTCAATTTAACTATTCATATGCATAGTTAAATCATCAATGTATTAACAATTATTTGGAAGACGACATGTGCACGTGTGACTGAGAGCACCTATGTTTGTATACGGGTGATTCTTGCTGAATTCTTTAAAAAGGACTTTCTCGTTGTTTGATTATAACCTGTGTTTTTCCTTCAAAAGACAATACATGTATATTTCACGTTGGTCGGTTCTCAATTATATATTTGTGCATTAGTAGAGATGCGGAACCTTATTATTATAAAGCGGTAAATGATAATATATAATTGGATATCTAAACGCTATATATATATATATATATATATATATTATATGCATATAATTGTGATGGTAATACTATTTACAACATCAAATTGAGAGCTAAATGCAAAAACACTACTTTTAATGTACCATGAAATATTTATTTTATATTGTTCTACATGTATTAATATTTAATTTAACTATTTGTACGTATAGTTTATCATCAATGTTTTAAAAATTATTTGGAAGACTACACTGTGCGGCATTTGGATGTTGGTTTGTGCTGTTCTGGCTACGTGTACTGGGATTACATGATTGAGAATCCCTCCTAAGGTTTCAAACGCAAAATAAAATCACGAGAAGCATTTTAACATTGATATATCCACATTAAGGTAACACTCAACACAAACTCACGGTTGATTAATGAACTAAACTGTATTTCATATCATAGATAGTACTAAACCCATTATTGAAAAAAAGCACAAAAAAAGGAATTACGCAGCTATTCAAGGCCAATCCAAATGGTGGTCAGCTAAATGTTATAGCCACCTACACGTTTATTGTCACATCTCTATAATTTATTTGTTGAACGAGAGTATATAAAACTTGCTTAATTCTTGAAAATAGATTTTCTCATTGTTTTTAACCTGTGTTATTTTGTTCTATCACGAAGGCAATACATGCATATTTCACGTTGGTCGGTTCTCAATTTTATAGTTGTGCATTAGTATAAATACGGAAACATATTATTATAATAAAACGGTAACATGGTATTATATGATTTCATATATAAACGCTTTATATCATTTGTTTTTCACCGCTGATTCAAGAGAGAAAGTTATCATTATTTGAGGTAACGGGGGATGTGCTAGGGTACTGTTTAACTTTCCATGATCCCAGGAAGCAGCGGTTAAGTTAATTATTATCTGTTAGCCCTCGGTGGCATAACAATGACGCTAAATATTCAATCAATCATCAATAAATCAATCGATCAATCGATCAATCAATCTAAATAAAAAAGTCAATTGACTATTACTTAAAGTGGTCATATGTAGCTGGCGGGGTTGTTAGATAATAGTTAAAGGGTATAAACCATAATGCGCATTCTGTTTCTTGACTAGAAGCACTTTAACAATAAATACTTTGAAGTAAGACAAGTTTAAAACACTAGAAAAAAAACTACTACTTATTTTAAACTACACCGTTTTACATTTGTTTTAAAGAAAAGACATCAAAGGGGTGCACATTATTAATCATGTTTTATTTACTAAAAAAAAATGATATATTTCAACAAAATATTGTTGCCATCCATTTAACAAAAGATAAATATCTAAAACAAAAAAACATGATGCTATTTTGGGTTTCACCTTTCCTACAATGATTTTTCTTAAATTGCTACGATAATACATTGGCCGCAAATATTGCAATTTTACACTAATTCAATAATTAAACAGTTCTAATCCTGAGAATTGTTTCATTCTTTCTAAATTGAGGCACTATAACAAACCAAATAAGGAAATAAAATAAAAAATACATGTCACCATGCGTGTTACTAAGACACAGCGCTAAATATTATCCCCTTTTCATAAAATGGCTGCAATTGATGCATTTCACACTTAATTCAATAATTATAAAATTCTAACGCGGAGAATTGTTTCATTTTTTCTACAAAGAGCACAATAACAAACCATATTAGAAAATAAAATAAAAAATACATGTCAACTTGCTTGTTACTAAACATAGTGCTAAATGTTACCTCCCCTTTTCATAAAATGGCCTAAATTTGTCAAAATGGTAAACATTATCTGTTGTTAGTTTTTATAAATGAAGTTCCATTGCAGATATAACTTTCATATTTGTAAATGATGCACTTCATTGCAATTATAATATGTTAATAATTTTAATCTAACCTGTTATTACTGTTATGTTGCTTTTATACATTTCATATATACTGGATAATTGATGAACATCAATAGTTGTGAGTAATAATTTGAAACTTTAGAGGCTAAGTGGTAAAGCCATGTACTGTCAATCAAGGTTAAAGGTTGGATCACCAGTGATCTGCTGCTCAACATAATATCTTCAGAGTTTAATCTATGAGTCCATTCAAGTCAATTTTCCTGGTACTTATCTTTGCTCTAGTAGTCACACCGTCGTCTATCATTATAACATTAAGTTTGACATTTTTATTCCTGTACTATCGGTAGGCTATTTCCAAAATTAATCGTTGAATTGTCATTCAAATTTTAGAACACTGGTGAACTGGTAGTGATTGTTCTTAATTTTTCATAATATGTGCATTTTCTAGTCTTTTGAAAAAAACATCATATGTTTTTCGAATACTATTTCTTAACATGGTTCCAATATCTGATTTACTGTCACAATCCATGCTTCTGGCAACACATATTGTAATAAATTGGCTTGGTCCTGGTGTACTGACTTATCACTGAAAATAAAAAAGTTTATATGAGATAAAGAAATAATTGCAAATGTTTGTTCGTATGTAAGCTTAATTACATCGCCACCAGTTTCCCACATGGGTGATGCACTCAGAAGAGTGAACAGTTTAGATTTTTGAAGTTTGTGGGAGACAGTGCAAGAAATAAATATCATAGAAACCCAATCATATGTTTCAGCTGGTTCTTTAGCATGCTCGGTATTTAGCCCATCATAAAGGTCTTCAGTTTAAAGTACCATCTGAATGACTGTTAGCACTGCCTGCTTCAGGAATCGAACCCTTAACTCTGAGCTAGAAGTATCGTACTCTACTGACTGAGCTAATCGGTCTGGCTAAAAAAACGATAATGTACTTTAATAAAACAGTACAATATATGGGTATAGTTTGACAAATCAAGGGCTATAACTGAGCAGCAATTCCTATTATGATAGTTATGTTCAAACATTGAACAAAATCTTATGGTTATAAACTTGCGTGTATGTGGACATTGTTTACGGAATGCAACTGTTATGTTATGTAACTAGCAGTCAAGGGGTTGCAAGCTCAAATCCCTGCTCGGCCAGTCTGTGTGATTATTTAAATATATGCAAATTCCAATATTGTGTCTCATTTACATCCGTCTCTAATCGCTGATGCAAGTGGGAAAGTTGTAAGTTTCTTGCACGGAGATTGGGTGTACCAAACAAGTGGTCATAGGTTTTATCCCTCTCAGATCCTCGGTTGTACTCATGATTATTTTGTTGTATTCCATAGTAAAAACAAGCTGAAAAGGTTAAACTACATTAAAAATAACCATTGGTCCCTTTTGATTATTGCCACTTCTTCATTTAGTGTTTCTGTACATGTTGTCTATGTCACGATATTGATTGGCCTTGAAACTTCATTTCATGTCTCTGCATAGTTGATGAAACCTGAACCTATGTTTAGCATTCCTTAAATGTTTTGAATATTTTCTTATTTTCATAATTCATGTAACAATTTTCTGTTTAACAGGAAACACAGAACGTGCATAAATTTATTTTTAACATTTACTTATTTATCCCCTGTTGAGTAGCAGAAATGGAATATAAGAATACTGTCCGTCTATCCGTTATATTATATATAAATACATTTACTTAATAATGGTTTTGGCTTTCATAATATAGTTGTTCAAAGAAACTGTAAATGCCGATTCACTCTCGCACACAGGAAATAATTCACTTTTATAGTTGTTTATCTCTTGATATCATAAAATAAGTGATTTTTTTATGTGATACATAGACATTGAACAGTGAGCTACGATAAAGCATAAATTTACCTTATACTCAATTGCTTTGTGTTGATGTCAAATGATATTCGACTTTTCCTGTTTACTCAGTGTGTATTGTCTGTTTCCACTGTTCTTATACTTCAACATTTACAGTTTATGTATAACAATGATCCATAACCTGCCAATAGTGTCTTCCATAATGTCCTTTAATACCAAACTTTTACATGCATCAGCTTATTGTCAAAAGTCAAGATTTACTCTTCCGTGTCTCCATCCTGGTATAAATAATACTGTTTCATGTAAATTCATTATGTATTCAGCGCTTTGGAACAAATTCACGAATGATTCATATCCGAAAAAGAGTTATCCGAAATGTTACCACTACGAGTATTGATGTTGTTTTCGTAGTTGTTTCTTCGACTTCGTTATGTATGAGCACTGCTGGTTTAGAACGAAAAACAATACACTCTTCCATGTTTGTCGATCGCTTCTTTGACAAAAACCTGTCTAATTTACATTTCTGACATCTATAAATGAAAATACTTCGCTTTGTAAATATCCTAATGCGACTCGACTTTTAATTAACCAAACGGCGAAAGTAAACACCGAAAGTGAAAGTAACAGAAAGGAACTATGTGCGTAGCGACTCGCAGTAACAACTCGCAAAAACGTGTTTAATATACTATTATATTATTTTCTTACTCAAATATAGTCGTGTTTCTCATTAAGTCATTTTTACACGTACACATTCAAATCAATCTTACGAAAAATATTTTTATATATTTCTTCTCAGTTTACACACCATTTCCTTTCAAACCCTATTGGCTGAGAAGTTTATCACCTTTGTTGAATTGTGATATCAGTATATATCAATAAGCAAACGTACGGATGGACATGTTATGTATTTTAAATTTGTTTGGCCTGGAATCGGTGTTATATAGATAAATCTGTAGTTTTATAGATCGGTTTTGACACTGATTGTTTCATCACATGTTAATATGCTGCAACATGCATGTGTAACTATGCTGTTTATTTTATGTGAAGTTGTATATAATAATGTGTACAACTTTACGCCATTTATTTGTATAAGTTAGTTAAATATATCTAATTATGTATATGTATCTAATCCGGTATTTGTCACTAATGCACCAAGTTAACAATTAACATGTTAACATGATACAATATACATTTATAACTACGAAATCATAGTTAATATTTGATTACAAATTGTGTTGTACATAATTTATTCCACTTTAATACGTCTGTTTTGTATAAATTATTCGACCTGATTTGAAGATTTTTATCCTACAATGTTACATGATGTGACAATTTCATCATGAGCAGATTAATCTATATCTCAATTTGAGAATGTTGCAATTTAACAATAATGATTATAAACTCACATTTGAAAATAAATGTAAGATTTTCCTCGGAATGTAAGAATTTACGGATTGTATAAACTTGATGACACATATATATATATTCGTTTTCTTGTCATGTCTTCAAAACAACGACCTCGAAAGAAACGAAATACAACGGTAAGTGGCAAGACCTAGGTAACAAACTATGATAGCAGATTTGGTATTATTATTTCACAATGCAGTGTGTAGTGTCGATTGTTACAACCATAGATGAGATGAGGTTTGTTAACATTCTGATGTATTGCAAAAATTATGTTTCTGGAAGAGGTGAACCACTTATCAACAGTATTTTAACGGAGAAGAACATCCTCCCAGAAGAAATATTAGCAGGGAAGGCATCTTCGTATTTTTGGCGATGTTATGCGTTAAACATCACAAAATCATGAGCAAACCGGTAAACATAGAATTAGTTGAGCTATTGCTGAAATGTGTTTCATGCTGCTTCACCTTCTTTTATTGTAATTTTAACAGATCATTTCCACTGGGTAACTTACAGGTCATAATATATGACATGGAGTTGGAAGATGCATCGATACGATATTTTCGTACATATCTGGAAATTTGAGCGTAATGCGTGATGTATACGCACAGTATCCTATACAACAACCAGACAGGAAGCAGTTGATGTGCAGAAGCTTAACACTGGTTTTGCCAAATGAGAGTATTGTGTTTAAGTTAATGTAATTACACAATCGAGGAAAGTAATTAAGTTAAGATATATAATTAAGTATTCAAGTATTTCGCCGCCGATATATTTCCTATGAAAAAATTTTGAATTGACAATAGTTAACAATTACAATACTATTAAAAATATAGACACATGACATTATCCTTATGACATATATGATAAAAAACTAATTAAATGAAATTAAAAAAATATATGATAGATATTTGTCACTGACCTGTTCCACAATCATCTCCCGTGTATCCCGCTACACAAGAACACGCTGTTTCCCCGGCCGGGCACGTACCACCGTTCGCACAGATACCACCGTTATTGCAATCAAATGCTGTAACAAAGTGTATTTTATGCTTTTGTACTTCAGTCAGTTCTAGGAAATAATTAAACTTTCAAGACTATTTCGATAAATAAAATATCAGATACAATAAACTTTAGTTATATATCAAATAAATACGTCTTTTAAATGTAAATTTTGAATAATTTTAAAATTTGAATCTTATTTAATTGTCACGTATATAAACACTGAAAATGAGTAAAATTTCAGTATAATTCAGTATAATATTTACATTGTTCAATTGCATTTTCATCTTTCACGTATTTGTTTTAATTCACAATTGTTGTTACCATTAAATACATTGAATAAAACCCTATCTGTCAGGTAAATAAAACAAATGCATATGTGTAAAAATCCAATACACTTCATTGTCAAGCCTTTTTACCTAACACGTGTTTGTTTGAAGTCATAGTTGGTGTTACAATTTTTTTACATATATCATAATAAACACCATCTTTTAAATAAATGAACTAACACAATTTGATACTATGTCCCCCTTAACGTATACTACCAGATTTTCATTTTTCAATTTTTTTTATTATTTTTAATATAATATGAAATTAAATAGTTTTTTCTTCTTACATGTATATATTTTATAATTACTATCATGTTTTAAGTGTATTGTCTTTAAATTAGAACATAAATATGAAGGTTAGTATATATACAAGTTAATAAAATCAAATGCGTTGGTACGTAATCCAAGCACAGACACATTAGCAAAATTAATACAAATTGCTGAAGTGCAAAGTCATTAGGTATGTTAGGTATAACAGCTTACTTTAACTTCAGATAAATATATATTATATAACACTAAGATTAATACTCTTATTATGCATAATAAAACAATTAAAACAGATAAAGCGTTGTTCAAAAAAGATAATCTATTGTAGATAAAAAATCATTAAATATTGTGTATATATATAGGTCTGGCTTCTTGATAAATAAAGGCATAAAACACCATCATACACACTACCAAGGCGATGCCCTTGTGATAGTCCGTATTCAACAAAAAAAAATTATACTGAGCTTATCAATACGAGTGTGTTGTATAGTTAGTGTTTGTTTTTTATGGGATAACTAAAAGGCTAATCGATATTTTGTCATTTATATACCAACGTTGTTATATCAATACGAACACACATAATACATTTCACCATAGTTTCAATTTTCTGTCAATCTAACCATTGTAAACAAAACTATTTCTCCAATAATACGATTATTGCAATAATGTTAATACTTTCTGTCTGACAAACACAATCAATACACATATGGTCCAGCTTTGCATTTATATAAAGGACATACATTTCGGTCAACAAATATCAAAATACCCAGAGACTTAGGTATTTACAAACAAGCGCATGCACTAGTCACCAAAGACACATTAGACCGAAGTAATTCAGGTACTATACAGAGCTTATATTGTTTGTTTTACATATAACCCTTACTTTACCTTTTTACATTTCACTTTATACGCACCTGTATTATTATTTTGTTCAAATGGGAATTCATCCGTGAAATAATACGCATTCCAGTTTAGATATGTACAGCGGGTGTGCTGTGGTCCAATGCAAGCAGTGGCCATTTGAGGTCAGATAGATATAAAGTAATATTCAAGAAAATCAGAAGTATGTACCATATGTTCAGTTTAGTGTGTTTTGTATAATTGTAGGTATACTTTAAGGTTGGTTGGAGTTGATCAGCTGTTGATATGTTAACATTTGCAAACTTTATATTGATTGATTGCTATTTATTCATGTTAAAACAAACATACAGATAACATTAAATATACATACTCAATTACAAATAAATTATTATTTCCATTGAGATCCTTGGTTCTATATATACTAGGAATATATATTACAAAATTGTAATTAAATTAAATATATATAATATAAAATTGAAGACTTTGGAATTTGGAAGTTACCACATGGAATGTTTCCATAATATATTTGCCGTTTACAAATATATTATTTTATCACAAATTTTGTATAAAAAATATTACAATTAAAACATTGAGCATATCTAGTCAACAAGTGCAATAAAAAAACTATGCTTTCCTAGCTCTGTCTAATAAATGGGTCTTGACAGAACTTTTATTAATGTCAGCAGGCAATGCATTCCAATCATTATAGTACTTGCAAGTCCACAGAATATGTGATTCGACTTTTACTAGGTGATATGTATATATAGCGAGTCTTGACATTGGCCTGAGTGGTAATAAAGTGAGATGTCAGTCTGGGTGAACATATAATACGTCCTAATATGAATATGAGGTCGGTAATTAAGATATATCTTATGTGGTAAATGTATAACAAATAAAAATCATAATTCGAGACCTCTGTGTATTAACTGTAGTAAGACATCGGTCTTTGTGGAAAGATGAAATAACCTATGTGGTATTTAGTATTATGTGACGTCGGTTATGTTGAAAACACTTGATTACCATGCAACATATCTGGACAGGACGGACGATTTTATACATGAACTGATAGCTGTCTATGAGTAAGATTCGTGACTACTCACATGATTTATAAAAGACACTATTTATCCATTAACCTACAAGGTAATAACTGAGAAACTTTGAAGTTCAAAGACGACAAGCAGTTAAGTTTAGTGACTAATTATAGTGAAAGTGTGATATTTTACCGTTGACCATTTAACACGTTCAAATTCATTTAATGAATATAAAGAACACATTGAATATGCTGTCTTTAGGGTTGTGTTAGTGAGTTAATAACATTATGTGTGTTCTTTGAATAGTTCATTATTATAGTAATGTGTAATACAAATTATCAATATTAGCAATTTGGTCTAAGCTTCATTTCTTTATACAAAGGTTAACAATACAAAAACGAATTTGCCACAATCAAAGTTGTGAAAAGCAACCTGTTCAACCCTATGTTTTTTCTGCATATTTGGACTAGTGGACACACGAAATGATGAAGCTATATCAGTTTAAAGATGTGTAGTGATACACTGCAACACATTGGCAGAACTGTAAAAATATTATGGGGTTTCATCAAACTATCAAAGTTGTGAAAAAGCGACCTGGTTAACCCCATGTTTTTTCTGCATATTTGAACCAGTAAATGGTTATCTATGGACACGGGACCCACTGATTTAGAATTCCTTAGAAAGTCTAAAATGGACGAATGCGCTTAAAACCTCATTTTCTAACTGGAATAATGGCGGGGATAACAAAATATATAGTTTACGTGGCTTAAATCATTGGTGTCAGAAAGCGCAGCGTTATTCAAATTCTATGGATTCCACTATATATGCAAGTTTGTCGGGGTGGGGGGAGAGTTTTTAAACGTATCACTAGGTAAACAGTAATAATACGTTTTTGGTGACGTTAATATTTAAAATCCGACGACTTTCGAAAATACATGTGCAAACACGCGTCCGACATTAATGTCATGCTATATCGTCATTTTATATGCTATAAAATCACGTTACTGTATGTGGCAAATATTTTGTTATATAAATCAAGGTAAAATGATATTCTGGATCAGTTTGGCAATATAACACCATGCCAAGTAGACGTTATGACAAAGTTGTAGTAAGCGTGTGAACGGTACCAACACATTGCAGTAGATGACCGTTTATATGCATGTGTGACAGTACCGTCATATAGATGTTAACCCACGTATTCATCACCCTGACGACAAAGCGCAGAGCAACGTATATCACGGGAAGATACCCCTGCTGATATAATCATTGCCTTAAGGAACAATTGTACATTTAATCTACAAATCCGGACGCGGAAGTAGTATGTTAATGTTTAGGTTTATATTAAAAAGCAAAAGACATCCAATAATAAATGAGGCAATTTGTTAGTTTAATTTGTACTAATCGCTCGATTGCAATGCAAATTAAGAACTTATATGAACCGCTTTCGAATCCGCTTCCTAGGTAGAACAAGTACTATGTGTTGTTTTATGAGTGGCATCTGGTCAAGATGGGGATTGAACCCGCAACTTCTGGCTTGTGCGGCCAACTTTATAATTATACTACCGTCCTGCTTCAATTAGTTGCTACGCTTTAATAGTTTAACTGAAGTGTAGGAAAACGGACACGTGAAATATGTGTTTGAGGAGTGTTAACAATTATAGTTAAAGCTGTGTCAAAATATCAGTAAACGGGTATTTTTTTTATACATGGTATACATGTATTATCATATTATTAATGTAAAAGTAAACTTGTAAAATGTTTTTTTGAGTACATATTGCATTTTACCCTTTTGAGTTGTCGACCCTTGATTAATTCGTCACAATAATTAACACATTTTAGTCGATTATATTTTTCGGTTAATTGTAAATCTCATGATATTGATTATATGACTCTTGATTGTATAGAAATCTTCGCGAAATGGGCGATGTAACCTGGTTGATAGCTAGGCGTTATACTTAAGGTCGAAGAAAAACTGTTCAGCACATCAGCACAAGTGTTTTAAATGCTTCTACTAGAGAGTGGGAAATAACTTTGATGTTTTTGACGATAGCAGAAGGGCATATAAAATTATAACTATGAATCACATTCTGGTATCTGAAGGAGAGCACGTTAAACGTTTGGTATCTAAACATTAAAACTAGATAAAAACAATGCAAATTAAGTATCGTTGTTGATATCAATATTACCTTTTCTTTAAAAAATATTTGTAGCATGTATTGACTTCATCTAAAATATTTCAAATTATGTATGTTACAATTATAACTGCTTCTGACTGTAATACATTCTACTTTCAAAATTATTATTAACTTTATTTCCTTCAACTTAATGAAGATTGTACAAATATATACATATTAAACAGTAAACAAAATTAATTAACATTAAAGTATGAACTAAATAAGACATTTAAATATACACTCTTTCATTCTATGCATCAGTAACCGAGTTCTATATATATTATTACATTAATACGCAATGAATACGCATCTTAACATCATTATCAATTTTCATTTCAATATTGTATAAGCTAATCATTTGTATGTAGACAGTATATGTGTAACAAAATAAGTTTGTTTACGTGGCCTGAATATCAGTGCCAGCCAATAACAATGTATATACATGTACATTGTATAGGCGTATATCGGTCAAGTTGCGTAGATTCGTTAAACTTATCGCCAGATAGATAGGGATAACACATTTTAAAGATATTTTTACATATTCAATTGTTGGTTAAAGAATAAGTCATTTTAACGTTTATTTTATAAAACTATGTTGAGTAATGCGTATTTTAAGAAAAGGTAAAGGGATTAATTATTGTAAAACTAATCATGTTTTACCTTTAGCCATTTTAGTACATTTATAGTCGTACGGTATCGGATGATAATTTAATTCCATGTTTTTCATTTATAATTAGAAAACCTTGTGGTATGTGGATTTTTTTATAATTAAAGAGTAGAAGCTTAAATCATTTGTCAGTAAGCAAATTCCAAGATTTCCACATAAACTGACCATTACATACGGCATTTCTGGTTGAGTACATTTTATATTATGTTTTCTAGAAATTTAGTAAGTTAAATGGCCGACAGCTATATTTTGACAGAAGCAGATTTAAGTAAATATTTGTATAAGTTGTTGATATATATTCATACTTTAATGTGGCGAATTTAATTTCATATTCGCAGTATTGAGATTTGTTTTTTAGGGTATAGGTCGAGGAATCTAGGAACTTATTTTGAATTGTTATTGTGTTTGTAATGAAGTATTGCAAATAGGTATTTTGAATGGTAACATATGTAATTTAATTGTGTTAAGTTTATTCTGTGTTTTTGCAAAGCATATAGCTACATAATTTGTCCGTCAATATTTATATTGTATAACGTGGAAATATTAAGAGATGTATATGTTACTACGAGAAGTAAAAGACGATGCTTATGAATGATTGTACTTTTAGTATATACTGATTGAACTACCATGAAACGTAATAGCTGGTTAGAAATAAATGAATGTTCTGTTGTGATATATAATGAAACTGCCATTTTTATTTCATTGATGTGTACGATTCACAATAAAATATGAATTCCTTTATATGTACATGTTATATATTTTCTCTCGTAAAACTAAAATTAATTTTCTTCTATAAACTTTCAAACAATGATGTCGATAACTATAAATAAATGTACTGTTGCAGGAATATCAGAATTTTTTACTTACATATAAGCATTATATTTTGAAAAGCTATTATAATGTCTAAAAATTGGTATGTATGTTTTAGTTTCAACATATTTATAACTTATGTTACAGATAATTAAAATCACATGACAATACATATTTATAAATAACATTCATAATATACGTTAATTTTAAATGAATAATAACACACGGAAATGTGAACAAAAATGAAGGGTGTAGGTGGGGAGGATCCCCGTCTTAATAAACTTACACTACTGTCCATCTCAATAAAAACCATACAATAACCCCACATATTGTTCAAATTAAAATTTCGACAGCAACGCGTAACACACTTTTCAAATCAGTTAATCAATTTGAAAACGTTGTGTGTTTTTAATATATTTTCGAAATTCTTAAAAAATAAATTGATTATGATCGATTGCGGTATTTGAAGTGCCGTACAGCAATGTTCTTGTACTTAATGGATGAAATTCACAAGTATTGGTAAAAAGTTGAAGCCTTTTGTTCCTAAAACGGTTACACCTGACAATAAAATGTTCTGCATCTTTAAATTCATTACCACAAACACAAAATGAATTATCCCTTAGATGGTTAATATATAGATCAGCATTTAAGTTACTGCAATTGTTTCTTAAACGGGCATATTGATCTGCTAGGTATCTTTCTCTGAACAAAACAATTTGGGGACAGGTTGAGGTTGAACATGCTCTTTCAATTTGTTTTTGAAATTAGATATCAGATATTTGTTGACATCGTAATTAAGTTATACATGACATTTTTAATAATTTTATTTCACGCCATTAGATACAATGCACTTTATAATGTTCCGATAACAAATCAACATTAATTGCAAGTTCCACACATTATTCATTCATTTTACTTTGTTAACAAGGTTTGTGACTTTATCAAGATAGGTTTACTGTACTTTCTGTTTTGTCAATGAAATATGATAACAAACACGTTAGATATTCCCGAACAATATTTCAAATTCAATGATAATTGTCATTAATAGCACGGAACTAAAAGATGGTACTATTTTCTTTCAATTCAAATTATTATACAGATTATGTGTTGTCATAGTAACACATGTGTGGCTGAGAACTTATTATATTTCATGACGTTTCCATATTTGATAATTGCTACTACAGCGTATAATTTCGAAATATTCGCCAACGGTTTTAGCGATGTTCTATTTTTCAGGCAGCATTATTTGTACGAATAAGATATAACAACAGCACTGAATAAAATCCGAGAAGACAGTGTATAACTGCCACACAGCACTTAAAACTGCTGTTAAGATAGTTAATAGTAGTTAATAAATAAATTAGAAGCACTGGCGAAATCAAGAAAAATAGCAAGTTCAGTTTTCAAAGTCTTCTTTACGGGTATATATGAATAGAAGTCAAAAACGCTTTTTAGAAGTAGTACAAACATTGCTATATAGATTTGATAACATTGTAGAAGTATTAAAACAAATTTATAAGTCATATGAAGTTAGATTGATAATATATGTAAGCATTACTTATTATTTACAAAAAGGGCCATACCTGATGATTGCACAATGAACACACTGCTGACACAATAGCACAAAACCACAGTGTAGACAATCGCTCCTGGAATTAAAATCGACAGTTTGAGTATAATAAAAACAACTGTTAATCCGTATTAAAAATGAAATTATTATTCTAAACAACTGTAATACGCGAAAATTATATGTGACATATCAATTAAATGTTTTACATATGATGAGAAATATTTCAATTACAAGTACTAGTATTTTAGTATTAACTGAAATTTAATGCACACCAAATTAGAAACTTCAAATGAATGTCATCATGTTTTCCAGATTTTTCTTATATATACTCCTGGAAGACTAATGTTAGTTTGATTTCCATAATCTGTTTTTCGATATTTCATCTAAGCGTATCTTTCTAGCCTGCTAATATAAGAGAGGTATATATGTAATTACCGAAGAAAAATCAAAAGCAAAATCAACTTCATATTTCTTAATATGTAAAATATATCAAGTTAGTCAACAACTTACCATTATAACATAAAATTTTTAGTCGTCCTTGTTTCGTTAAACGTTTGATCAATCTGTAAATTTACGCTTTATATACAAATATTCAGGTAAGACGGGGGGCGGGGACTAATGACGACAGCGACGCAATTTTGTCCCAAGTATTTTAAAGCGTTTGTCAACTCCATTCGACAGTTGTAAATAATCCTAACAAACAAAAAATATAAGTGGCAAACAGAACTTCATGTGGTTTAAGAGTAGAATTATGCATTTTCAAAAACGAACGAGACTTATCTAGCATTCAGCTGAATATATCAGTACAATATTGTATGATATTTCTAAAATCTTACAGTATGATACTTAGTATCATTTATTAACGTAAATATTAATTAATTATTCAGTGCGATTACTTTATATTTTCAAGTTGAAAAGCAAAATATGTAACACATTAAAAGTTTCTTTACGAAAATTGTGCGTTTTAAATATTGAAATCAATTATTTTATAGTTCATTTAAAGTACTATCAAACTTCTTAAAAACATACGGTTTGATAATAACGAAAATGCTTGAAATTTTATGTGTTTGTAATATAGCTAATATTATACAAAGCCTTTGTTAAAATGATTTTTTAAAAACGTACACAATAATCAACTTCAATCGTTATGTGTGTTTCTTAAACGCGCGGTCCGCTCGTATAAGGTATTGTTTACAAATCTCCGATTGCTTTCCGACAATCTCCTCCAAGGTTCGGGAGCACGTTTTTGATTATACCTTATATCGCGATGGTATCAAGATTCTCAGAGCCGGTAAAGAAAATATAGAAAACAGAGCGAAAATCACTTAATGAGTATCATTACAATTATCGATTCTTTCCGTAGTAAATGAGAGAATTTTACTTACTTGTGATTGTTTTCAACATGATTGAGCCATAATGCAGTTTATTTTATTCAGGTGACTTACACGTGTGTTTTTAAGAATATGCGTAAAAAAGTGGTAGTGCGCGAATTAAGAAGACTACAAAACATTTGACTAGAGAAACAATATACATCATTACTGAGTGTTTTTTTTTAAAAAAAATAGTTATTGAAATATATCGTTTTCACAGCGTAGTCAGCATAATTTATATTATTATACGCACTGAGAAAAAATGAGTACCGAATACTAGTTTGCTCAGGACCCGCTCTCACATATGCACATGTAGTTGTATCTGTCGCTCATTCTGTCATTTAAGAATAACTTTCTCGCTGTCAATATTGAGATGCTACCAGGGGTTTTATGTTTGGTACAGTTATTGAAAAAATAAATTATTTTTAATATCAAATGAATGATTCGTCTCTCCAGTGCAATAATAAATTAGCTCGGGGGATCCAATTCACTAATACACTAAGGTGAATAAAGGGGTTGTTTTTTTATGACTTTTTAGCCGTTTCTTTATTTCTAAACAGAAATCCCCTACAATACCTAATGCTATATTTTTCTCTGAAATGAATTATGAATATATTACCGACTGACGCGTTTCCAAACAAGCGTCGTGACTTCCCGTTTTCTGCCGAAAGTGTTTATCGGATATAGAAAGTTTAAACATGTTCATCCGAACGTAAAATCATATAACGGAAATATCAACGTTCAAATGTTTCAATCTGAAACTTTACAACAACATGACACAGTAGCGTAACTATATGTTAAGGTCTTATTAACCGTGAATGTTGCATAGTAACGGGAATAGAGATATTACCAGATAGGTGACTTATTTCGGCATAAATCAGGCATGGTATTACTTTATATTTTATGTCTCACTAAACAGTACATGTTACAAAATTCTTGCACTTAAAAAAAGTCCTATGCAATTTGGTTTATAAGGGCTGTGGTAACTTGTTGCTAATGAATAAAGCGAAATTGGCATAACGTATATTGGAATAAGACACCACTGTATTAAAAACTTGACTTTCTCAGGAGTTTCACAGATGTACGTATTAATGAGCGTTAAGCGACTTCTTTTTAAAACAAAATATAAAGGTGTCACTGCACTGTCTTGAAAGAAACATGCTGGTCAACCTACATTATGTACAAGTTATGTGTAAAAAAGATTATATTTGCAAATATTTTTACCGTGGAAATGCTTGGGTGGTATTCACCAACCATTCTTAAGAATACCCATAGATACTCTTACATTTGAACTAAAAAATCAATTATGAAAAACATACTTAGAGACACTTTTAGATCAAAATTTGCAAAAATATATGGACACCTAATATAATCGTCTAATACACTTTCGCTATTATTCTATCTGTTATGCTAAACATATTTATATAAAGAATAAAATACAATTGTTTGGTGAGAATTATGCTAAACGTCTAGTTTAGCATTTAAAGTTTCCGAGTTTATAATTTTATTTCGAGAGTTACAAATTATGAAATCAGTGCTAATGGTTATAATGATTTTTTTATGTATTCAACTGTTATACACTCTATGAATGGATGTGCAACGTATGAAATATAAGCTTTTATTTGCTTGTCATCGTCTCAGATAATTTCCTTTAGAATGGCAATTTGTTTTATGTATTGTATCATCGGTTCTGCATTCTTATGCATGTGGAGGGGAATAAACCTGAAAATATACATGTACATATCAAAACATGTGTGTCATTGCATTGTCCTTCTCTACGTTATCGCAAGATAAGTTTAAACAGTTCGCAGTATAATCAGGTTTAAGTGACGTGTGTCATAAGACGTTGTAGTTGTATTTATCCTTTTGCGATTATTCTATAAATATTTTTGTTTCTTGTTATGTTTTAGTTAAAATGTAAGGTAGTTTTAAATTTTAGATCTTTTTATACATATTTTATGTTAGATGAAGCATATCACGTTTTATTGATGGCGTTATAAAGCGGAGTAGAACACCGCCTTTGGCAAGTAACTGGCAAACTTTCTCACATTAAGACTTTTGGAGCGGGCGAAAGTCGAATCTAACGACCTTTATCATTTCTGGTTGTTTATGGCGTGTCAAGTGCCCAAAGTTCACATGATACTCGGTTTATTAAATCCTGTTCATATGGAATGATGTCAATATTAACACTTATCTTATCTCTAGCCCCAGTTTAGGTAGTATTCTATTAAATAGATTTTAAGCCTCCGAATGAACCATAAAAAAACAAAAACACTAACTCAAGGTAATTAACGAGTTGTAATTCATTTTAAAACATTTTGTCAATTTGAATATATCATATCATGGCAAAAACGCCGTTCGATTGATAGAAACTTAGCCATATATATCAGTTGTATACATTTCCTATGTTCATAATATATAATAAGAAATATATATCAGGAAATGCACAATTGCGTCAAATATACAACATTATGATTATGTATTTCTATATTTTGTATTCTGAATAATGAACGGCTTTTAGTTAGAAAATTTTAATTATACATTTTCTTTTTTAGTGAAATCATATACCAGCCTATTTCAATCCATTCAATAGATCATGTTAAAGCGTGCGAAAGCAAACACATTTACAAACGATTAACGATTTATATCAAAAGCTTCTCTCACCGATTACAAGTACTCCATTATGGTACTTTTCATTTGGTTTATCTTCCCGATGTTTGTTGAATGGTTCAAATACAATAAATACAATCATTCGGTTTTCAAGTAGATAGAAACTGTCCAAACTGTTTGAACATGTCTGTGAATTATAACATCCACAAGGAGCAATCATCTATGATTTGTACCCACGTTTGAATTGAAGTGCCCAATTTTTTATTCAGTATTACGAAAATTCTTACTGACGCAGTTAACACCAAAACCCGTGTGGAAAACTGTTGTTAATTGTAATTGTAAATTGTTGTTGTAACGGTTGTTATTTTAGCGTCGCTTTCAGCAATATGTCAGTTATATCTTGAAAGTGCCTACTTAAGACAGTAGTATAAGCGCTTCCACACTCGAGTTTCATGCCACAAACACATGACATGGTACCCCTATCAGTCACATAATACTGATATAGGGCCGACCAGACCTTAAATATCCTCAAAAGGCTGAGCGCCAAGTAAGAAAGCTTCTAGCATCATTTTTTAAATATTTGGTATGACCCGGCCTGGGATCGAACACACAATCCTCCGTATACGAGGCGGACACTCTACCACTAGACCCTTAAAGCACCGTTGCGTTTATTTTACATTACACATTAAGAACAATAGATAATGATACTACTACATTTTTTTAAAACGTGATGTTTACTTCTACATAGATATGTATTATAAGCATTTGAACTCCTTGGTATATATTAAATTAATAATGTTACTTATGTAGAGGTTATATTATGAGTATTTGTACCCGTCGATGTTCAAAATAAACATCAAATCAATAATGCCACTTCTACATAGAAGTTGTGTCATACGCATTTGCATAAAAAATATATATCAAGTCGATAATATCATTTCTACATAAAACATAATTATATATATTAATAATGTCACTTCTAGTGTGAGTTTTAGACAACTTTGTGTTCAATAAATATTATACGTTTACATTATCCATTGTTGAGTGAACCAATGATCAGGTTAAAACTTTTAAGCAGAGATTTTTGCTAGTTGGCCGTCCAAGGCAGTGACTCCCTACTGCCACTTCTTTTGTATATATTTGTTGTGGTTTGTATGATTTTTTTGGTCGCTGTGTCCTATTAATGTTACTTCAGCTGTTGTCCTGACACAGTTTCTTATTTTGAGAAGAAAGAGTGGTAACAAAAGATATGTAACTTACGCTACAGTCGCTTTATCTGTTTGTTTAAATGTTTAACAGTGTGTTGTTTGTTCAATGTTGTAAATCGAATAATGCAAACAATCACCCGCCCTTTAAGTAGCAAATTATGTCACAACAATTTGACGAGTCCTAAAATATAACGCGGTAGTTTGAGAAATATATTGTTTGCACATCACTGAAATATTGTATATAATAGTGATACAAACTATCTTATATGGCACAAAATAACAACGATTGACTCATGAATGCCAGCGCGTGTAATTTTAAATAAAAGTAAAATGAACACGTCAAACATTTACACTTCAACAAATACTAATGTGTCGCTTTATAAGTATACATATATTTTCCTTTTATAAACGTCCAATATTGGTATAATATAAGAGCTACACGATATAGGACTTGAAAATGCAAATTAAATATTTCTTTATTTAAACGCAGCATTGCAATAAATATACGCAACACTTGAATAGTACTTCATAGTCCCAGAATCAAAAATAATTTAGGTAAAACTCGACATATGCTGTTGCTTATAACTGTATTTAGTATTCCCGATGGATTGTTGAGATGGCAAAAATACACTGCATTTAATTTAGAGGATTGTGTATAAGAAGGTTTAACTAGAAGCATAATGACTCTTACACATTGATACGTTTGACATATTGTGAGTACTGTTAAGACGATGCTGTTAAAGCTTGTCACATTCACGCATTAGGAGTAAGAGGTTCAATTACCTATGCAGAGAATACATGACTTACATTGAACCTATTAGGGGATGATACAATAATCTATATAGCAGGCACAGTATCATATATGCACTTAATCAAACTTACCAATAATTGTCAATCAACGTAACTCATTATAGTGCTTGCATGTATAACACTTTTGAATAAAACTCATTGATTTAACGTTAAACATATTATTGTTTAACGCACATTATATCTAATGCCAGCAAGAAAGGATATTGTAAATATGTTTTAGTGTTGTAAATTATAATTATAATACAAAGTAACAAAATATCTAAGTGAGCAAATATTTACATTGCCAGTTTTGGTGTGATTTGATTGGGATAATACAGTAACAAACAAAACCACGATGTAATAAAATAATTTATTCTCATGCAACATTCAATATTTTACAGATCGCATTACAATTTTCTGACAATCAACGATAACACTTATAAACACTGATTATATAGGTTGGTTTTCAGTTGAAATATCAAACAGAACATAATTTATTAGAAATATTCAAAATATAAAACTTATATTTATTAAAATCAAATCAAAGTATCATGTGTTCAATTATGAAATTAAGTTTATGTCATCAGTACCTAACAGTTACCCATGCCCATATGGCTTTTTGCAGGAATATAAAACCATTAGATTACAAATGTTAACAAATACATTCATTGGTATTTGTATATGCAGCTAAATGCGTGCGGCATATCTAAAGGTGTTTTAGTCAAATTTAACAAAAAGCAGTATTATTCAATTAAATATACTGAACGGAACAGCTAACCCGCCACTTTAGTATTTCCAATATCTTCGTCAAAATATTTAGAAGCGTTGTCAAAATATGTATACGACATAAACGGACAATTATGTAACTACTTTACAAAATGTTTTTATTCAAGTCAAAATTACATGACAATTGCTTTTATACTCTTTGAGAAAATACATAGAATGTCAGGTACATAAAATGGCACGTGGCGGGTTAGCTGTTGCGTTCAGTATATAAGCACAAACGTACTTATTTTTGTACAAATACTGCCCGGTCATCAAGGCATTAGTCATAAGTCATTTCTCACAGCTACCTATATACCAGCAATTAAAGTTCTAATACTATACACATGTGGTATATATGCCTGCCTTTAATTAAACAATTACCTCGATAACACGTCACATGGTAACTATTAATGATATAAATGTAATATTTGACTGTTAAATATCAATAGTGGTTTCGACAGAGCAGATAATGATTATATACCGCAACAAAATTACATTCCCATCAAGGAATAAGAAAATTAGTTGTTTACTATGAAACATGTAAACATTCATCTACACATTGTATTAAATTCAATAGTCATTTGATTTATATGCTTTGATATAAACTTTGCGTTTTTTATAAAACGTTAATTCATTTACTTGTAAGAAATGTATATTTTATATCTTTTAAAACGTTATTCCATCTTTTAAATGCAAATTGTTGAAAAATCTAATGTTTTTTGCGTAAATGATAATCTTTTACATATTGTCAATTATGCTGCTCTATGACACATTCTATATCGGTATCATGTTGATTTATATGATAAAACATACTTGGGTTTTTATCTGGTAAGAATAGCCAGAAATTAATTCCGGTAGCTATAAAAGCATGTTTTATTTCAGGCAAGGCAATGAAATATGGTTCTTAACATAGTTGCTATCATAACATCGACGGTCAACTCAGTGATACCAGCAGAATTTTCTGGAAGGGAAATATTCAGGATCTTAAAAAGTGATCTAAGCTAATTGAAGATTTCTAGTCAATTCAGTCTCATTTTACACATGGATGGGCCAACCCGAATTTGTCATATTATTTACACATGTTTACTCTACAGAATTAAATTCTATCAAACTTGAAGTCTGCGACATACGTTCTTAACAAAAAACAATGATGGAACTACTAATTCAAATAATCTTATATAATTACATTCAACTGAAAACAGAAGAACAGTAGTATCTGTTACACAATTTGTTCCATCATGAACAAATCCAGATGAACACTCACATTACGCATCACTACACTCTTGGTTAGTTCCGGTGCATTGTTGGTCGGATGTACATGCAGCATCAAAGACCAAACCTGAATTTTGAAAAATGAAAAACATGTACAGTTCTGTAACGTAGTCGGTTACTTTATACCTTCAATTAAGTGTGTAATTATATAGCATGCCTTAAAGTAAAATTTGGGAAATTATTTATTTGCAAGCATACTCTTGAGAAATCGTCATGACTATACTTTTATCAAAGTAATTCAGTTCATTTCATGCTTTAATTTTGCATTTGTGTGCAGAATTTAATTCAATGAAATGAACAGTACAGGTATTTATTTATCTGCAATACTTTTGAAATTGAAGAAAATGACATTTCAGTTTCAACTATTTCAAATTAAGACCTACTTTCGTTAAATTGTTTACTGTAATAGTAGCATAATCAAAAATATAAGTATGAACAAGAAATAAATTGGTTCTATGTAAGTGTACAACTGTACATTCAGGAAATTGGGAACAAATGCATACGTATGCATCAAAATAATTGCACAATTTTGTTTGCCACATATAAAACATACAATCAATATACAAGCATATACTATGGAAGCAAATGTGCGTATCTATGTACATTAACGGGATTCATGTGAAAGTTTACGCATGTGTACCTTAATGCATTACGTATGGATACAGTAGTGTACTGATCCGTTCATGATAAGCATGCCTGTAACTGATTATATAATGCCTACTTGTTTATGTTAATGTAAATCTGGTCTGAAAGCGGTCATATATTAATAAAGAATCATTGTATTGGGCTAGGGACATTTTCAAAGAAACATTTAATGATATCGAATGATATCGAAAACTTGTTTAACCTCACAATAAATATGCTATGGAAAAAAATAAGAATAAAGTAAAGAAGGGTTTTGAAGATGAAGCTGATAAGTTTTTCGTTTTTAATGTAAGGATGTATAATAGTAGTTTCAATTACAGATACTACATTTAAACCCGAGAATGCAAATCGCGCCCTGATACGATTAGAATACTAAAGTGTATATAATAACTATTTTAGCTGAACCACCTCGATATCTCAGTGGTTACATTTCCAATTGACCCGTGAATTATCATATGATATATGATAACGTATATATAATACATTTAACAATAACAAAATAATTAAAATACATATATATTGGACTAACCTACATATCCGAACCAACAATGCAAAATATACATTTCCAACTCCAAGTTAATACTAATATTAAATTGAATGGGTGGATATTACATATTAGCAATAATATATACATAATCATTAAATTCATCATAGTGATGACGATATTTGTAATCATGATAATAATTATAAACTGAAGCATGCACAAATTTCAGGATCAGTGTCAGATCACAGCAATCATCATCATATTAATCACTCTCATCATCTTCTTCATCATCTTCATTATCATCATCATTATCATAGTCGTTATCATCGTCATCACCACCACCATCAGCAGCAACATCATCGTCGTCGTCGTCATCATCATTATCGTTATCACCACCACCACCCATATTATCATCATCATTATCATCATCACCACTACCATCTTCATCATCATCAAGTTTTGCTGATTTATGGTGAATTAACTAAAACGGACCTTATTATTTCAACTCGTTTACATATAACTATCTACAAAATAATAAGTACTATGTTATCAAAATTAAAGCCTGTGACATATATACAATTTTAAATATTCTCACATAACAAACAAAACTAAAAACAGTAAAATAGTAGAACCTGTTACACAAGCTGTTCTATCGTGATAAATCCAGTTGAACATACACATTTAGTATCAGAACTTCTACACTCCTGGTTAGTTCCGGTACATTGTGGGTAAGATGCACATGTATCACCAAAGTTTTTAAACTTGTTTTTGACAAATTAAAATCATGTACAGTTCTGTGACGATCTCGGTTACTTGATATATTCAATAAATTATACATAAAGTAATTGTTTGAAATTATTTACTTCTTACAATTAGAATGTTTGAAAGCGTACGTATCAAGTTCTCGAACAATCTTTATTACTTTATGAGCAATAACCATCATCTTATTAACAGGAAACAGTTCAGTTTTGCTTTAATTTTGCATCTGTGCACATAAATAAATGTTATTTAGGTCAACGAACAGTATGATGATACCATTTTGTGCAACATTGTTCGTAGTTTACGTAAGATGATAGTTTAGTTTAAATCAATTGTAATTAAGACAAACTGATGTTAAACAATGCTCACTTAAGCAAAATTATCATACATAATTTCTATCGTTGCTACTGTACAACTACACATTTTGGAAATTGATGATAAATGAAATTGACCTGAAAACAGTGCTAGTCTGTAGTACTCTCCAGATAAGTTAAGAATACCAAATATGAGCACATTGATTGGTCAGTAACTTTAACTGAAATTGACGTCACAGTTTAGTAAGCGTTCCATTGCTATAAATTGTGGGACAGGCATAACAGTCATTTCTTTTTATTAGGGATTAATAGACCTGATTTCGGAGTTAACAGGTTCTGCGATAGACTCAAGAAGTACATATTATTGTTTATTCACAGTACCACATGCAAAATATAAATATATTAAACATTATAAGTGTTTACATCTGGTCGACTATACAAAGATCTGTAACTTTCACTAATTTGTTGTACTTTATAGTGTTTTAAATTATTATCCAATATCAAAATGTTGTTTCTACGGTTTTTTCAATACTAGTATATGCTTTTGTAGACGAGATGAAACTAAACAAGCCGCGAAGATGAGACGATACGAGACAAATCAAGACAAGATTTGTAGTAAAGTGACATTTTCATCATGTATTTGATATATAAAATTTACCAGTGAATTGGTATATACCATTTACCTGTATTTATGGAGACACCCTTAAGCCGTCTAGTATTTGCGACTGGAACAAATGTTACATTTCAACAATGAATTCTGATCAAAATAGTCGTTGGAAACTGATCAGTGTTAAATTTTGATCAGACATGGGTCCTTTTTACTGTTTGTTAAATATAAGTACAACCAGTCTTGAGTTTCTTTCTTCGGAAAATCTAGATTGGAATCTTAACTTGTTGTAATGATGTATTGCAGTGTCCCATGTAGATTTTAAGGGTTAAATATCTAGTTTGTGGTGATCTTGACTTTAAACAAAAGAGTCATGTTGGCCAATGGTCAAAGGTTATATAATGATCCATGGTTGTTCGATCGGTTGCTATTATTACAGATGGTTGCTATAGCAGTTAGTGAAGCAAAAAAAACAACAATTCCTTCTCAATTCCAATAGACACATCTGGATGTTTGCGTACTTTTGCTACGGAAACACAAATGCTTTTACTCTTATATGTTTAAATGGAAATTATCTACCGTTCCAATTATTGGAAATATATGAAATATTTACTAAATAACAAAAAAACAGCACTAACATTATTCATAACTCGATCATCTCAAATTCTTTTTAGGAATACAAGTTTATTTTTAAACATTTGAGAAACCGCAAGTCACGTGATCGACATTAGCATATCTCTATTTTTAGAACGAGTATTGATTGTTTACTGGCATAAACAAGGAACTATATAAGTATAGTTCCTTGGCATAAGGGACAGATCTAGAAAAGTTTCGTTCCCGTATTCAATAAAATATGATAAATATATTTACGACTAATAGTTAAAAACGCAGTTGTCTGTCTTGAATTACTGTCCAAGATGGCGTCCTGAAAAATCTTTTGGTCACGTGACCATAGTTCAGCGCGTCTCTATCCATGCGCTTAAATTCCTGTGTGCTGATTAATAGCACTGAATATAAACTTGAAATTTATACGATACACAACTGTTTATAGGTATAAATCGTCGCTGTCTGTTATAATATTAATGTTTTCTTTGAAAAAGGCGAATCTACAGTTTATAGTGAGTTCAAACGCTTATCAGGGTTGGAATTATTTGATTGGTGGTTGTCAGGTTTGCATTAACACGATACACGGTTGTAGATTTGCGGTATAGGAAAAAATCATGTTAGCTCTGAGAGCGGTTGCTAAAGTACCTCCCCCAAAAACTATGATGGTACGAATTAGAAAATATAAATTTGTACAATATTATAACTACTTGCATATTTTTTTTATTTATTTAGTTAACTGTATCGTTACAGGATAAGTATATTTCAAGATATGATGCTTTCGAGACCGCAGGCATTTCATCTTTGTATGTATTAACAAACAATGTACCTATCTTATCTTTTAACAGTAACTGCAATTTCAAACTGCAAAAACATAATTTGCTGTCCATGCTAATAACACTAGGAACTCTGAAAAGCGCTCAAAATGATAATAAAATTGATAAATTGATTCTGAAAATCGCTGACATGTACTTAATAGAATATACTTATAATTATTTCAGTACACTGCCATTACATGTACCTTAAAATGTATTATGAGACCATTTGTCACCGCTTTTCAGTTCATTTGAAAAAATACAGGTAAGCAATATAATACAGACACTCTTTGTTCCACTAGTGGATTTATATATAATTACGTGACTCACATTATAGATTATCTTGGTTGTTTCATATGGACACAAACAATTACTTAATTAGTATTACTGAGTATAGCGAGAAAAAACAACATCCGTTACCAATAATACAGCAGAAATAATTTACTTTCAGAACTATCCCACTTTACAAACATGATGGCATTACCAAGTAAGGTCTCTTAAGTTAGTAATTTCGAATTCACTTTTAACTAAGATATTAAAACAAAACATTTATACAGGATATATTGCAATCAATAATATCATAAAATTTCGAACCAATGACAAATTCCACATAAACACCGTTTTATGACTATTACCTACTAGATGGATCTTTTAAACAATGTAAACTGGTAGATTTAGCAAGAGTAAATACGTCAGAATTGCCAATATGTCTTTGGAAAGAGTAAAGGAAGTGGACTTTCTATTAATATATTATTTCTTTTAATTAATGAAGTTTGTAGTTATGCTAGCCTATATAAATATTTGAACGATTACAGTATTGCTTTATTGTTTATAGATAGAATCTGAAAGTAAAAATTAACTTAATTGATATACTTATTGAAGGACGGTAATTGTACTCGGATACTTTCTGATGTCTACCTCCGTAAAACTGGGCATTCTATATTTACTAGAAAAAGGATGTCAAACCCGATGTTAAACCCTATTTATAAAATAAACGCTTCAACAATCGTATAAAAGATTTAATTTATACATTGTAGCAATTTGCTTTATATTCAAGGATTCTAGTATTCCCGTATCTAGTGAATATTTATTTTGACCAATTTACATGTAATTAGTTTTTTGGAGATATATTAACATAATAAACATATGAAATGAAAATTTACCGGTATGCAGGCCGTTTAATTGAATGTTTAATGTTTCTTCAAAAACACTGTCACTGACCCCCTAATTATCTGTTACGTATCGCAGTTAATGCTATAAATCTGTAATGATCAATGCTAATTTTCATATTGCACACATGGTGTGAATGTTCGTTTGGGGTTAGTTCGGTTACTGTTTGTCCTGTAATCTTGTTTTTTAGTTTGTATAATTGCAGATAATAACTGTACTTATCTAATATTTTTTTTAACTTGAATAGATAATTATCATTATCATTTCTAGTTATAATTGATACGTTTCCAAAATAGATAATGGCAAACTTAATTTCAGAGTTAATTTAATTAACTTTCGTTTATATCTTGTAATACAGAAATTATTTGCATATGCTTTTACTATTCATTGTTAGTGAAACTAAGCATTTAGTAACTATATTTGGAAAGTTAGATTACTTGAAACGTAAAACTTAAAGTACAACTTGGTAAGAGGACTGATTTAACATGGGGTTCTTTTCGTACAGAATATCGTGCTAGCTATATATATACACTATAGAGATGTACCCAAATCAAGGGTACAGTAGTATATATGAAAAGTCAAAATATGGGAGTTAACATCAATGCGACCTGTTTAATAGAGTAATATCAATGGTTTTAATATCATCTTTATCACTTATTCAACTATAATGTTTTTTGCAGAGACCAATATTCGAATATATGGTAAAAACAAATCCCTGAATTCATAAAAATAAACGCAATATGTAGGCAATATTAAAGCAAGATTCAACTTGCGACGGGAACTGCAAAATCAAATTAACTATGATGGTTTTGAATTCATTTTTGAAAATTTTATGCATCGAATCAAATCATTTATTTTAATGTACAAATTACGCAATAAGAAAATGCACACTTTCTACTGGCATCTGGCGCATTTTCACTTAAAGAGAGATGGAAATTAAAAGTAAACTATTATTATTTTGAATAAAGATTAATAAAGTTTAGGTAGCTCACTTGCTGTAAATAGGAGCAAACATGTGATGTTTTGGATCAGAACTTACTATGTAATCAAACTAAAATAAAGTAGATCTAAATTACATCTAACCAGCAGGTTTTATTTTTAATTTTGTGTCAAAATAATTAGATCTATCAATTTTTTTATCATTAGATGTAATGTTTATGTTCTCTTTTTTACACCGTTAAAGTGAATGAAATAAAATTATATTTAAAAATTAAGATATGTTTCTCTCTTTGCATAATTTATTCCTTAATCGTTCTACGTAAACTTTATACCCATGACTTGTGGTTAAACAGTTTTTTACCAAACTATTACTTTCCCTTAGTGCTATTTTGTTAAACAATCTTCTTTAGTCCGTGGAAAATTGTGTTTATTTTCAATACGTTATAGTTTGAACTCTGGATTAAAGCCCATTAGAACGGGGTTTTAAGCAAACATAAAAAAGTCTTAATTAATTTGAACCTATAAATGTTTTTAACAGGAAATCCGAAGTCAAACATTGGGAACCAATCCATGAAAAATACATGGATATGTGCAAGAATTCCAGGCCTAAAATAAATGACAATTTGCAACGTAGCGCAACAAAACTGTCTCACATTAACTCCCATGGAAACATGTGAAATCATATAAATAGCTTATACACAAGTAAATATTTCGTAGAAGTCAATGAAATGTCAAAATCATTTTAGGAATTTTTTAGCTGTTTATTAATTATAAATTTCAAAACAGAATATTAATTCTAACACTGGACGAGAAGCTCAGGATAAAATATTACATTTATATGGTTATTCGTTAACAAATATTATAAATATACCTGCGAGGAAAACAATATTCATGGTTAATTCCACTTCATCACACAAAATTAATAATGTTGTTGTTATGCTGATAATCCTGATTTCTGTATTCGTAATAATCCACAGTGTGTTTACTTCTAATACAAAAATAAGCTAAATATTTAAAAAATGTTGATCAATGTTTTATTATATAGACTGTATTATTGTTTTCAACTACATATACTTATTTTAAATAAATTGTAACTCACCATAGCCTTTCAGTGTGCTTCTTTGTTTCTGTGAAACTAGAAGTGTATTTTGTACGGCACTATGAGCACACCAGTTTATATAGCATGTTTTGGTTACATATGTATATACGGCAGCAATGCATGAAGAATACCACCCTCATTCCTGCAGGGACACATGACTGAAGAGAGTAATGCAAATTGCTATTATAAATTCGTCATGTTTAAGTATAAAGTGCTCGACTTTTCACTATTTA
>CM055902.1:15790278-16010278 GCA_029582155.1 Panopea generosa
GGTTTATCGTAAATAATAAAAAGTTTGAAAGCTTGTCATTCACAGAGAAACCCAAATGAACGAAGTGAAACTTACATTTTACTGTTTGTCAACCTCTGTACTACCAAAACATAAGTAGGGTCCATGTGTCATATAAGGGATTTTTTCTACTCAGTGTGTACACTGTTGACATAGTGAAAGTAGTCTTCCGAAATCATGTATTCATACCCTAATTTCCGAGCATCATTTTTTTTTCTAAATTCACAATTCAAACATGACAGTGCTTTCAAAATATTCAAAATACATCAATAATGCCTTTCAAATAAAAAAGAGCATTAAAATCAGGAAAATGCATTTTTAAAGAAGAAAAAACAAGGATTACTTATAACCGCATTTCCTGTTTCTAATGGCGGTATTATGCCTAAAACGTCTCATGAGACAAAGTTATGTACAACAAAGCCGCCAGAATATCCAGATATTAACTGTTTTCGACCCACGCCTTATTTTATCATCAGGCTATGTGCACAAGGTGTCATTATATTTTATTAGAGATTCAAACTATTTATAGAATAATAAACAATATTTATAATATATTTTAAGCTTACACTAACACCAATATATATATTTTAAGAGCTACAGCATATGATATGTTCAACCTTTGATATTTTCTTTTATCTTTTGTGGACTTGGTAACTTAAAAAGAATTTATAGAGTAAAGCCAAATATAATAAACAAATAACACGTGCAAATAGCTGACGTCAACTTGAATAGTATTTTTAACCCCCCCCCCCCCCTAGTATTTTTACCCCCTCCCCCCCCCCCCTCCCCCCAGCTTATTTGGTAATAATGTTTGATGATTATATTTTCAAGCAAACTCCATGACGTAAAACGTCTCCTGACCCATCTGCTCTTAATTAATTGTACTTTTAATTATTTAACGATTTTTAATTTTGCGTGTAATTAATATTTAGCATATCTATGAGATCTGTTGTGATAGCAACACAATAGGTCTGTAATACCTGTACAGAACACGTGTCAATTTTGTAATTACTTTAAACGTTTTTGCACCAGTGTGTTAATTTGAAAGATATGTGCACATATTTATTTTTGTGTTATAAGGGGATAGCTGTTACAGGCGGTATATATAGTGTTTGTTACTATTGTGTATGTCTTGGATTCTAAGCGGCATGCCACACACAATACACTGGGTATTTCCACTCACATGTAGTGTTTACACAGCGTGGCAATAGTTGATGTTTTAAACATATTAAAATTTCAACATGTACGTTGTTAAATGTGTGGGTTGGCTGGTTGGGTGCGCTATTTAGAGAACACAGGTATGTTGTTTTGTATAAATCTACTCAGGGTTAGAAACAACATTAAAACCTGTCATAGACAACCAATAAATAAAACAACAAACGTTAAATAACTTTCTGCAGTTAAACACGTTCAGTTTTAACATATTATAATACTTTGATTCCCCCCTCCCCCACTTTCTGCCAAATGTAAGTTTCAACTTAGTTGTTTTACATCGATTGTGGAACACGTACATTCTTATATCTCGTCTACTAGGTTAGTACTCAACAACTGTGGATAAATGCATTAGTTGTACCCTAAACCCTAGACTCACAAATCCCCCCGATTCCACGACCAATCGACTCCACGAGACAAAAATCCCACGACCCACCGATTCGTCGACCCAGCATCGATTCAACGGCCAACCCATTTCTAAATATTGTATCCGGCGTTTTAGCACAAAAACCACGCTAATCACATACTCTTACATTGTTGTGGTCCAGAGGGTAGACCATTCTGACCAGTTATTGGAGGATCGTATGCCCTCTGGCGAATCAAGAATATTCATTCATCAGGATCCAGTCAGGAAATTCCAAGGCCGGATGGTTCGAAGTATAGATATTTCTCCCTTTTCCCAAATATAAAAACCTTTGAGCTAAGTCTGCTTCTTACATATGTACTTATAGACTGTAGATTTATAGACTTGAATGTATAAATTGCAGCACTCTCCCTAATTCGATTCTCTTCCATATTTAAATATAAAGGAAATCATCCGCTGACAATTGAAGGTTTATTGGTAATCAGTACATGCGGGTAGATTTGTCACATTGTGTTCATTAAATAACTCTTCTCTTGTCGTGGAAAAACAACACGATTTAAAACGGAGGGTACTCCTGGTATTATGACATTTCACGGGTTCACGAGTTCTAATCGGTTTCTCTATTCAGATACGTATGTATGTTGGTTCATTATTGTTTATATATTCAGGTAATCAATTTTATTTACTTCAAGACGTAATGCACCATGCATTTGTTACCTCGGTGTCCCAAGACCAGGGTGTAGTGGAGAACAGCGGTTAAAGTAGCCTGTAGAACGAACCCAGCTCTCCGAATTGAGTCCGTTAAATACCAATTGTTACGAGCACGTTGATTTGTCAGTTGTTTCAGGGAAAGTTTGAATGACGTCATAATTTAGTAAGCGTTTAATTGCATTGAATTGTGGGACATGCATATAATTCTCTGCTTTTCCATCGGTGGTTAATACACTGATTCAGGAGATATCAGGTTCTGGGATAGACTACTGAAGTTTGAATGACGTCAGAGTTTAGTAAGCGTTCAGTTGCTATATATTGTGGGACAGGTATAGAATTCCCTGCTTTTTTCATTAATAGTTGATAGACCTGATTCGAGAGATATCAGGTTCTGGGATAGATTGTCGTCCGAGTTTAGTAAGCGTTCAGTTGCTATATATTGTGGGACAGGTATAGAATTCCCTGCTTTTTTCATTAATAGTTGATAGACCTGATTCGAGAGATATCAGGTTCTGGGATAGATTGTCGTCCGAGTTTAGTAAGCGTTCAGTTGCTATGAATTGTGGGACAGCCATAGAATTCCCTGCTTTTTAGCTCGCCGGGACGAAGTCCAATGGGAGCTATTGCCATGACCCCGGCGGCGTCGTGGTCGTCGTCTGTAGACACCCAGGTTAAACTTTTGCGTTTAAGTTTAAGATGTCTATGCAACCACTCATTGGATATGAATGAAACTTCGCATGTGTGTTCACCATCATCATTGGAACACACAAAGACAAGAACAATAACTATTGATTGCATTTTGGCAGAGTTATGGCCCTTTTTCGACTTAATTTTTCAGGTTATTTTTTTATCAGGTAAGATATCTATGCAGCTACTAAAACTACCACAGGGCCTGTTGGTAATGTACAATTTACATCACTATATCATACATCATATATATATATATATATATATATAGTTCAAATAAAGGTATTGTGATATAGTGTAAGTTGACACTAGCCGCTCTTATTATTTTTCTATATCAGTCCTCCGTGGCCGGGTGGTGTAAGGCGTGGTCTTAAGAACACTGACAAAATCATCGCTAAGATCGTAGGTTCGAGTCCCACTTGCTCCAAAATCTTTATGTGTGGAAGTTTGCCAGTTACTAGCGGAAGGACGGTAGATCTATTCTGTGGTGATCCGCCATTAAAACTAGATATGACATATATACTTACCCACACTTCCAACGTATCGCGTAGTTTTGAATTTTTTTTTATTACCTATGAAAATTCTTTATTGTTATGCCCCCCCCCCCCCCCAAAAAAAAATGTTTTGGGTGGCATATAGTAATCGCAGCGTCCGTCCGTCCGTCCGTCCGTCCTTTCGTCCGGTATTTCGTTTCCGGCCTGTTATTTTGTCATGCATAGATGGATTTTGTTGCAATTATCAACAGAACATGACGACATGTCGCAAGTAAGACCCACACCCATACTTCAAAGGTCAAGGTCACAATTTCAGTTTGTTTGACACGCTTTGAGTTTATATGAGATTTCATTTCTGGCCTGTAACTTTGTCATGCATAGATGAATTTTAATGACACTTGCTACAAATGATCAACATAACATCATGACATGTTGGGGGGCATGTGACACTTAACAGTGACATTTCTTGTTTTTCATGTTTATATTGTGTCCACTATAATTGAAATATATTGGCGAAAACATAAAGAAATTATATTCATGGATGACTGAACACGGTCTGTTTCAACGGAAAACCAGTTCCATGCTGCACGTTGGAAGTGTGGGTTAGTATATAACCTGAAATATGTTGAAAATTGGCGTTAAACCCCAATTAAAAAACAAAATTGTGTTTCGATAATCATCAGGAAACTAACTCTAACCTCCTCATCCTCCAGTATTGAAGAGTTTCACAGTTAAATATCGAAAGATGAAACAAACGAATATCACACAAACTTCTAACAGCTTAACTTGTTAAGATTTTCATTCCTGAAAATAAAAACGACGATAAAACTGGAGGCTGTTGTTTATACAATGTAAGATCTATATATCATTATGACATAGCCATACATCTTCATTCATGCTGTTTGAGACTGGAGGCAATATACTTGTATATATAACTGCTTCAGGATACACAGATGTTACAGGATGCATACTGTTTCACATTGTTATTGTCATATTATCAATACATGCGACACTTAAACCTATTTCATATAAGGTCTGAATATCACGATGTTATCAATAACATAAAACTCTCACATGGTCTAATATCACGATATCATCGATAAAACAAAACTCCTACATGGTCTAATATCACGATATCTCATCGATAATGTAAAACTCCCACATGGTCGATTATCACAATATCTCATTGACAATACAAACTCTCACATGGTCTAATATCACGATATCTAATCGGTGATATAAAACTACCACATGGTACAATTTCACGATATCTCATCAATAATACAAACTCCCACGTGGCCTAATATCACGATATCTCATCGATAATATAAAACTCTCACATGGTATAATGTCACGATATCTCATCGATTATATAAAACTCCCACATGGTATAATGTCACGATATCTCATCGATAATATAAAACTCCCACATGGTATAATGTCAAAATATCTCATCGACAATACAAGCACCCACATGGCATAATATCACGATATCTCATCGATAATACAAAACTCCCACGTGGTCTAAAATCACGATATCTCATTATTTATACAAAACTTCCACATGGTCTCGTAATGTCACGATATCTCATCGATAATATAAAACTCCCACATGGTCTAACGTCATGATACATCATCGGTAATTTACATATCTCTCATAGTGTTTGAGTTATGGGTAAAACATGTATACCGGCTATTGTTTATAGGAGGGCATCGGGTAGAGTCTTGAATCGTGAGTAGGCCTAGGCCTACACCATCGCATTGTTTGGATTAGACACCAATATCGTGGATATAACCAGTATTGGATTTTGTTTAAAGGAGGATTTAGGGTCAAGTCTTGGATCGAACCTGCGGTCTCTGGCAAAAGTGGCCATCGCCCTATGAGCTACACCATCGCACCGCTTTGGTTCGGCATCATGATTTCGCCGATAAATAATTAAATACATGCATATTTCCCGTTGAGTTTGAAATCAGTATCGTATTTATACATACGACAGCGGATACCTATCAAATAAGGTCTGATATCACGATCCGATCGATGCATAAGAAAATAAATACATATCTCCATCATGGTCTGACGTCACCATCTCATTAATATAAAACAACATTAAATACACACAGCTACCACGTTCTCTATAGGCTTTCATTATACCTTTTCTCATGACTATGAATGATTTGATATCAAACACTCATTGGCGCCATTATTTTGTTATTTTTGTATGTTGGCATACATCTCACTTACGTCTTATTAAGCAAGATATTTGTAGTGGTTTACACTAATTCATTTCAGCTCATGAGTTATATGAATTTTTTTCGAGTCCATTTCATGGGTCAACCAGTAACTTGTTTTTGAAAGATCACCGGGCCGAGCGAATAATTGAACCCGTGATCTCTGTTATGAGCAATCAATGCTCTATCCACCGCACTACCCCGCACCCCTTCGCTCCAGTAAAAAAGCTACACATGTTATATTTATGTTTATTTAATTGGATTGATGCTGTGATATTAATTGGCTTAACTGAAGTAATTTGGTGGTGTCCGACCACGTTTCGAATGTTAACGTACATTAGATCGTATTCCAATATCCTGATATATGAATAGATGAATAATAGATATGATGCTATTTTATGTATATGGCATACACCGTGGCATTTAATACTTGTATGAATTGTTAATAAGGGATATTTCTGTGATATAGTTCAGCTCGCAGTGGCTGTTTATTTCAATATTTATTGTATTGCAGCTTATTATTTAGCATGATCACACCAAAGGCATAAAGTCGCTGCTTTGTCATATGACAACGCACCGCTGTGCATGATAACGCATGTTTTATGATAGGTGGTTTACGTAGAATTACGTTAATCGTTTGTTGATACTTGTAGTACTTAAATTGGTGGAGAAACAATAGCTTTCTATATAATGTTATATGACTGTTTAAAACTTTTATTATTTTATTGAATGGAAAGTAACATTTGTTATCGATAAACAACCATTGTGAACAGAAAATAGTTTGATATTCGTGTTTCCTTTTTTTGGGGTAATCAATAAAAAAACGTAATATTAACCTCTTTCGCTGCTAATGCTTGTGGATTACGAATGAGAACAGCTGTATCATTGACGAGTTGTTGTGTTTGACTTAGTAATGGTTATGTTTTGTACTATTGCAGATGGTAATATTTACATAACACTTAGATAAGATGAGCAATTCATCTCATGACGAGGGCAAACAACATGGGCTATGGCCAAAAACGCGTCACGTGACACAGAAGGCAGACGAGAATGTAAGGGACGATATATTAAGAAATGAAAAGGAAATAGACACATCTGAAAAAAAGTCTAGTTCTACACGAGAATTAAATAAAGTGACTCGTGAAACGACCGAGATGAAACAAGATACAGACGCAAAGGAAGTTAAACCTGGTGACAGTGGAGGTGATCCGACAGAATCCCCTAAAAATGTCAAAGAAAAAAAGCACAGCAGACGTCATTTTCGGCGATGTTTAGATTTTTACATACCAAAACGTTACGTAACGACCTTTCTGATGGGATTTGGTATGTTGCTAGTGTACGCTATGAGAACGAACGTCGGTGTTACCGTGGTAATGATACTAGATGAGCGTGCGCATGAAAAAGTTGGAACTATAGATGCACTTATGCGTGTAAGTTTATTCTTTTGTATATTTATGTCTACACTTTTACCTGCAAGTGCAATACTGGTTTTACATAGTTCTACTGTTTAAAGCCGAGCTGATGATTTGTCATGAACACAAGTCATTACACATCCTTTTTTCTTTAAAAAAACAACAACACCCTGACCAAGTTCTAATATTATTAAAAGGACAAAAATGGTATTTCACTGACACCAGTCTCCCACTTCTGATTATGTGTGGGACCAGTCAGCGGCGTGCAGAGATAACATTTGTCTAGTACTGGTTATCAACTTGGCGGATCCCAGGAAGTATAATTAGGTGCGCTCCCTGTCGTCAAATATTCAAAAAAAATGTTGACAAAGGCGAAAACCCCATACAAATTAAAATACACTGTTTCACATACTTTGAAAGCATTTACTTAAATTATGCAGAACTTACCTCATATATCACATGATTATATGTGTAAGGCACGAGCGTGGTCTGAATATATCAGTATGTTATTTATCGAGTGTGGTTCGAATATATCAGTATGTTATTTATATTTACATCTATTCGACTTTCCCTATAATAAAATCGAAAAAAAATAAGGCAGTTTTCTCCTTGCAATTAACGAAATCAACAAACAGGCAAAAATCAGCAAACGTTCTTCAGTAGTAAAACAATTGTTTTCTTACGGTTTAAGAAGTTCAGTACCTGCATTATTAATAAAGTATTGCTAATTGACTAGAATAATGCTAATTGAGTAAAATAATGCTAATTGAGTAAAATAATGCTAATTCAACATATATATGCTTAGATAGATTAAATATATACAGCTTATCAACATACACAATGCAACAAATCAATGCATAACTAATGAAACGAAAAAGAAATAGAGCCCTAGTCATTGTTATCACACTGGTTTTGGATTGTTATTGCTTATAGCAAAATGGATAATTTTTAACTTTATATTTCCGAGATGTAGGTCCTCCGTGGTCGAGTGGTCTAAGGTGCCATCTCAAGATCACTTACCTCTCACCCTAACGTCGTAGGTTCGAGTCCCGCTCGCTCCAAACACTTTATGTAAGAAATTTGCCAGTTATTTGCGGAAGAGCGGAGGTTCTACTCAAATTCACTCTGAAGTATTCTCCATCAATAAAACTGGGTACGCCATATATTACATAAAATGTGTTGAAAGTGGCGTTAAACCACATTCCAAAAAAAAAAAAAAAAATAATAATTTCAGAGATGGTTTTGTTTCAGGGTCAACACCGACAGAATTCGTTAACTTTCTTCAGTCTTATGCTAAATTGCTAGAACGAGAATAACATTACATACAAAAACGTAGTAACCATGCCGATCTATCTTACAGTTACCCAGGGTTCCATGGGATAGTCGTATGATTGGTTTCCTGCACAGCGTGTTCTACATTGGTTATATCGGTACTCAGATACCGGGAGCCTTCTTCACTACAATGTGGCCTAGTCATAAGTAAGTATAATTTTGTGTCCATTTTATTTGTAATTTTTCAAGTTTCATAAGGACGGAAGTCGATTTTCTGTTTAATGGTACAGATAAAAAGGCGATTCGAGCGTTGAAAGCCTGGAATGCTGATGGCTTGGTGAAGAAGTAGGTTACACAGTTTTCAAAACTTCTCCAAGCAGCATTGAATTTTCAATTTTTTTTCTCAAAGTTAAAAAAAGTCCGATTTCAGTAGTCCATCTTAATTATTTCTCTTAAAATTATCCAATTTTATTTTGTTTATCTCATCTTCAGCATTGTATTCATATAAATAAAAATATAAAACTTTTAAAGGATACCGCCAGTTTTACCAACCGCAAACTCGAATGCCAAATTATTTATTTTTAGTAGCACATATTTCGAAAGGATATTTAACGCACGTGTTTCATTTGCGTACTCAAACGTGTGTTATCACAAAATAATGTGCGTCAGATACTAATATCACGCATGTATTTACCTTATCTAAAACTGATGTGCGTTTTCAATGATTGATGTACGTACCCCAACATCATCACTATGCATACTCCAACATTGATGTGCGTACTCCAGTAAACATATTTTTATAAGGTTAAAAATTAATCCTTTTTTTATTGAACAATTTTAAAGCTACAAAGTGCCTACAATTAGGAAAATGGTACAATATCAGTGTGCAATTCATTTTGATAAACACGGTTTTCATGCTTTCAGGTTATTCGGTGCATGTATTCTCATTTCCTCACTGCTTAATCTGTTGCTGCCAATGTGTATAGAGAACGGCGAGTACTCTCTCACGTGTGTGGTTAGGTGTTGCCAAGGTTTGTCCGAGGTAAATATCAGTGTTTACCATACTAGTAGCATATCACTAAAATGAAACACAGCAACTTTGAAATCGATTTTACTCATGTTTTATGTAGTTAGTCGGTCACCACACTTATAAGTATGCTACAAATAAATTAAAATAAATATATCTTTTTTTTCTATCTTATCCAGACCAAAGAACGATTTTGAATTTAACTGTTTATTTTTTGAAAATTAAAAATGTTGTAAATATGAATTTAGTACACCCCAGCATGTGTGCAGAGGCCACCTTTAATTTCGTTCCTATTTTGTAAAGGGATGTAACTCCTGCAAATGGTTGAAAAAAAAACCCATACTTTTTTGCAGATATTTGTTTACATATGACCAAAAGTGTGACAGTTATTTCATCTTCGTCCTATTTTAATGGTGTGAAAAGAAGCATTATAAGATTACAAATTTGTATTATTTAACAAATTTAACTCGTACAACACACACATTATGTTCCTTTTCTTATAACCATGTTATGTGTTGAAAATGACGTTAAACCCCATTTAAAGTAGATGCACTGTGTCCTCTTTAATTACTATCTGTCGTGTGTTGAAAGTAATCCGCCATGTGTTGAAAATGGTGTTTAAAGCCCATCTAAAATAAAAACACTATGTCCCCTTTTTATTATAACCTGCCGTGTCTGTCGGCAAATAGCTTTACATCAAGTGTTTTATATTTGTACATCCGACACAAAATAAAGTTTCTTGTATCTTGTGTCTTGTGTTTAAAATGGCGTTAAACCCCGTTTAAGATAAAAACACATGTCCCCTTTTTTATTATAACATGTCATGTGTTGAAAATGGCGTTTAGCCCCATTTAAAAAAACAACAACACATGTCCCCTTTTTTATTATAACATGCCATGTGTTGAAAATGGTGTTTAATCCAATTTAAAATAATATAAAGAATACCCCTTTACAAAATATAATCCAATTAAGAGCCATCATGTCATATTTGATATTTCAAAGTTTTCCTATTTGCTTCATGTGGATGCCTAATGTTTTCAGAAATAGTTTGTGAAAATTATTTTATTTATTATCTGTTAGTATTGTTGATTCATTTAGAGAATAAAACATGATATCTAAATAACATTTAGCCGGTCTGTTACACCAAATACCGGAATGATTAAAGGAAACTTATCATTTAACGTTTGATGGCCGACAGGCAGCATTTCGATAAATGTACGATATATCATTCAACACTTAATGCCGAACATATGTAGATCGGAAAGATTTACGTCACTAGCAACTCGGCACATGGTGATTTTTATAGATATTTTCCTTTTTATTGTATGAAATTGTGATGTATATTATGTAAATAGGATGACACACCATGTGTATGCAGAACCGTAATTTATTTTTGAAAGGGGGCATATAACTCTTTAGTAAATGGCGGAAAGCGTTTACTGTTTTACTTTAAAATGTTTTGTTACAAGCCCTTTTTTGAAAAGTAAAACATAACATCATACGATATCCGACTCATATAGTGCCAATGGAGTTGCCTTTTACAACAACTACAGTCAAACCTGTGTGAACGGTCACCTCTATTAAGAAACCACTTGTCTTAAGCAGCCATATTTGCTATTTTATACTTTTGTTTTTAGAGCAAAGTTACCTGTATTAAGCAACAACCTGTCTTAAAAGGCCACTTTTACTTATTCCCTTCACTGGCAGCTTAAAACAGAGTAAGCTGTATATTAAAGCATTTAACTGACGCATGCGCGCTGTGCAGTAAATAATGTTTAAGTAATTATTGTTTGATAATTTCACTGTGTAAAATAGTTAAATTCTAAATGTTTTTTTTACTGTTCTCAAGCATAAATTAATAATACACTTTGATAGTTTCAGTGGCATCTCAATTATATCTTACTCACTCTGAAACTGGCCTTCTCACTTGAATGTGATAATACCACTTGAGCAGTGCCAGGGGTGAATGCGAAAAATGTCTAAGTGCATATCAATAAAGAAGCACTTAGATGTTTTTCGCTTTCACCTTTCGAACTGTGGAAGCTTATCCTATACTGAACAGATAAAGAAACACCGGGTGAGTTTTAGAGCCATAGAAGTTAACTATTCAACGCAGTATTTACATTGTTAGAATATACGTGTACATGTAAAGATATTTCATTAATGATTCTGTCGCTTATAATGATCATATTAACAAACACTTTAAAACCTTCATATACATATTATGAAACTGTTAATATTGTTTTCAATACTTTGATGATATGACTCTGAAATTTACCCGGCGTGTCTTTATCATTACGTATATAAATATCTTCTGAAACCAACAATTTATTTCTAAACTGAACCATTGATGCAAGTCTTCAGCTATTTACAACTATATACAACGCCAGATGTTGCTGAAATTTAATAAAAAAATGATAATCACCTACTCTGTGATATTTTACATTAATCGTTTACAACGCAACACCTGTTATGTGGTTAGTTATATTGCAAATGTTTTATATCGGATTCACCAGTGACACAGTGTGGGAGCGTGCAGTCGACAAAACCGGAAAATTGCTAATATATACGGTGACGGAGTTGCTTCAGGAAAGCGTGTAAAATGAAATGATAAAATATCGAAAAATATACTTGAACAAAACTATGAAGTCTTACTTTATCTACCTATATGTATATATATATATATATATGTCCGAAACAGAAATGGAATACATTGGTTAACTTTGTTTCATTACAGGGCTTGCTGTACCCGTCGTGTTATGCCAGTTTGCGACACTGGTCAGCGCCCAGTGAGAGAAGTCGCGTGGTGGCCGGGGTCCTAACATGTAGGTATCGTTCTACCATGACGTAAATTAGGAATTTAGATTTTTTTCTGTGTTTTTGTTATCTAAATATATTTCAGTATATTGTACTATATTGCGTTGCGTTGTTTTACGTTGTGTTGCGTAACAGTGCGTTGCTTTACTAATTCAAAGCATTGCTTTGTTGCTATGTGACACTGTGCACTTATTGCAATCAAATTATTTTGCATTGTGTATCCTTCCAAATGTATTCCATTTATTAATATTAATATCGTATCTTGTTGTTTCGCGTTTGATCACAACGCAATATACTTGTATTGTTTATGTTGCATCTTAGTTTGTATCATAATTTAGACATATTTTGTTGCCATCTAAGTGCATATACATTATATAATGTGCATGTAATTTATATACGATTGTAGACAAAAGTGTCTGCCATTATTTGGCAGTGTGTATTATTTTTATTCCACATTTGTGCCAAGAGTTACAAGTGTTGACAGGCCCGACTACTCTTATCATTGGCTCATTTTTGACTAGAAACAATCTGATTTTAGCCTCGACGGCAAATATATACACTTTAGATCAGTTTATAATCGTGGTGTATATTTCAGACGACTTATTATTACATATTTAATGTTTTGATTCTGTCAAACTTTGTTATCATATAAACAATACCAACAAAAGCGAAACAAAACTAAGAACAATATAGAAAGCAAGTAACCGATTTGTACACCTGTCATCAAAATCTAACTGTTTTTGAGCATATTTAATATTGGTGTTTTTAATATTGATGACTAGGTCATAACTTGTGGAAACTCATTGACAACTAATAATATTAAACTTTTTCTTTACATATGTCCAGTTTAAGAAGATTAAAATATTGACCAGATCTCAAAATTAACATTTACAGGTGCATATGCCGGAGCTATCCTCGGGTTTCCGGTGGCGGGACTGGTTACTCACTACCTCGGGTGGCATTTTGTGTTCTATATATTCGGTAGGTAAACCTACTTTTTGTGTTACCCTGAATTCGGGTTTCATTGTTTAATACCGATATAAACAGTTGGTTTGGCTCACACTTTCTTACAATGTTAGTTGCGATTCCCCCCGAAAATATACCCATACGGGGTATCGTCTTAGTCTTTACGTGGCGATATTTTGTCCAGTAGAATACGTTTTAAGTATGGTTTTATTTAATAGGATTTTATTAAGAAGTTTACATACAATGATTATAATAGTGAAATGGACGTTTCATAGACTACGTTCAGAAAACATTACATTAAAAATATGACGTCATTATTGAGGCAGCGCCTGAAATGTAAACAAATTCTATTTTTGGTTAGCAGCATTCAAAACCATATTTCACGTGTGATCAAATATGTTGCTGTATAAACTCTGAATTGTTGTATAATACATGTTACATACTTAAAACCGATCCGTGCGCGTTCGTCCAGTGGGTGAACATCGAACCCATGATCGGAAGTTTGTGGGTTCGATCCTCTGCCACGGCTATGTGTGGTGTCCTTGAGCAAGATACTTTTCCGCATATGCTTAGTACTGGTTCTAACCAGGAAGACTTCGAGCAGTTTTGCCTAAGTTGTAAGAACTTGTTTCACAATCGAAGTAAAATAAATAAGATTAAACTAAAATTGATCCGGTTTTTTTTCTAATTTAATTGGCAAACGTTCAGCAATAACATACCTTTTCCGATATTTATAAATGTCTGAGTCGTGGCTCTTGAATATACCAAAACAATGATTTATAAGTGTGTTTTTGTATTTATACGACTATATATCTTATGTGTTTTTACCCAGGAGGTTTATCAGCCGTATGGTACCTATGTTGGCTATGTCTGGCATTTGAGAAACCTTCCCACCACACCTCTATAAGTGACTCAGAATTCGAATTCATGACAAAGTCACAAGGACAAGACATTATTGATTATGAGGTAAAATGAAACAAGTTAAACATGATTGCATCTCATATAAACATGTTATACATATTTTCATCTTATATAAGCATGTTATACATATTTTCATCTTGTATATTTTCATCTTATATAAACATGTTATACATATTTTCATCTTGTATATTTTCATCTTATATAAACAAGTTATACATATTTGCATCTTATATAAACAAGTTGTACATATTTTCATCTTGTATATTTTCATCTTATATAAACAAGTTATACATATTTTCATCTTGTATATTTTCATCTTATATAAACAAGTTATACATATTTTCATCTTATATAAACAAGTTATACATATTTTCATCTTATATAAGCATGTTATACATATTTTCATCTTGTATATTTTCATCTTATATAAACAAGTTATACATATTTTCATCTTATATAAACAAGTTATACATATTTTCATCTTATATAAACAAGTTATACATATTTTCATCTTGTATATTTTCATCTTATATAAACAACTAATACATATTTGCATCTTATATAAACAAGTTGTACATATTTTCATCTTGTATATTTTCATCTTATATAAACAAGTTATACATATTTTCATCTTGTATATTTCATCTTATATAAACAAGTTATACATATTTTCATCTTATATAAACAAGTTATACATATTTTCATCTTATATAAACAATCTATACATATTTGCATCTTATATAAACAAGTTATACATATTTTCATCTTGTATATTTTCATCTTATATAAACAACTTATACATATTTTCATCTTATATAAACAACCTATACATATTTGCATCTTATATAAATATGTTATACATATTTGCATCTTATATAAACATGATACATATCATGATTTAAGAAAGAAATTCTTCAAGCCTTATTATTGCCACTGGCCAACGCTGTATAAATTAGAGACACTTATGTCCTCAACAACAAAACAAGCATATGCAATTTATTAATATACATATGAACATATATTGCTAATTTAAAACGTATCGCGCAATATAATGTTTGTATAATACAAATATTAGTACAACAACTGTAACTAATACCAATATGATCTGTTTGACATGTTGTTGCTCTCCCTTCTGAAAATACTTGCTATTATTTTTTCTATTCTTTCTTTTTTTTGCACGTTCTCACTGTATATTTAATGTCTGTTATGGCTATAGAGACACTGTATTGTATAATTAATGCTAAAACAGTCGTATCAGGTATATGGATATAGTAGCAACCATCATTTTGATTATAGTAATTAGATACTCGGTAAAACAATGTGTAAACTTATTTTTACATTGATTGGATTTTTCCTCGCATACAATTTACCTTTCCGTCTATTATACAATATGAATGCATCATAATTTTTCTTGCACCAAATAAAGACACAAAACGTTCACTGGTGAAAACGATGAATCCAGACTTGATTGAAATGGGAGAAATAGGCATCTATGTTCTTTCTCTTCTTTTTTTTTCCAGAATGTGCCTATGCCATGGAATGATATTTTGACGTCATTACCAGTGATAGCAATTTGTTTTTGCCATTTTGTCAGACACTGGGTGTTCATTTTGATGCTCACAAATGAACCACTGTATTTGAACGAGTTCGGATTTACCATCGCAGAGGTATGTGTTAAAGGAGTTGTACATCGTCGGCGCCCACGTTTTGTTGATTCCGTTATAAATATGTCGAGGGCCTCATAGGAGGTTGAATTTATTCAAATAAGTTCTCTAGTTATTTAAAATCTTTATTACTATTATTAGTAGTATCAAAAAATATCATTATTATTCAATCACGGGCTCCGGTAATGCGCTTTATATAGTTAATTAATTGTGAAGCGCGTGGTCCAATGGTAGAGCATCCGGTCCAGGAGGGGGTCGTAGATTCGACCCTCCGCCACGGCTATGTGTCGTGTCCTTGGGCAAGATGTTTTATTCCCATATATGCTTAGTACTGGTTCTACCCAGGAAAAATTCGAGCGTGATTTGTCTAAGTTGTAATAACTTCCACTTTCCATAATTGTTAATGAACAAGTTTAAAACATATGTTAATTAATTAATACTGTTATAACTTCGCCGATTATAGGTTTTCATCAAGAAATTATCAGTCAGGTTGTTTAATTAAACCACTTTTGCCAGACATGTACATGTAATTATGCTAGTATGATAGAAAACATTAAAGTTGAATCAAGTTTAACATTATTAATATTTGTCATATGCAATAAAAAACAATACTTTTTTTTGTACGCATCGAACGGCTATTAGTCAGATATTATTTGCTTGTTTGTAAATTAATATTTTTGCCATTTTTTTATTATTTTAGTTATTTAGACTGTGGCCGGACGGGGATTTGAACTTATGCCACTTCGGTTAACAACCAAAAGTGTTACTGACTGAGCTAGCTGGAACCGGCTGTTATGAAGCACTTTAGATCCATTCTGCTTCCGGTTGGTCATACATATCTACTGCTTAGGGACTAGTTTTATGCAATATTTTGTACCTTGCAGTAATTTTCATTGAGTCATATACCATTTATATATATATATGGTTTACATTGTAAAACATTCGTTATGCTTTTCGTTTATGCCACAACATGATTACTTGATTTCTATTTTAATTGCCAGACAGGAATATATGCGTCATTGCCACACATTGCCAAGGTAGTATTGTCCGTCGTTAGCGGATGTATCGCCGACTCTTTGCTGAATAAAAAAACATTATCTACAACTGCTGTACGCAAGTTATTAACAGGGTTCGGTGAGTGATATTGCTTTATTCACGGTGTTTGTTCATGCTCGGTTGGTCCGTGATCGACGAGTGGGGTCGCTGACTCAAGATCGTTAACATCGAGGTCGTGGGTTCGAGTCCAGCTCGAAATACTTCATTCGAATAGTTTGCCAGTCACTCACGGAAAAACGGTGATTCAACTCAGATTCATTTTGAAGTATTCTACTATCATTTAAAGTGGCTGCCATATATAGCCTATTAGATATCGCAAACGTACTTTCAATTGATATTCAATTTATTTTAAATTTTGACACAATACTGCGACATGTAGTTCTATATAATAGAAATATTATGAATTATTCGTTCAGTTTTTTTTTTATCAGTCATATATTGCAATGTCATTTTACTATGATAAACTGGGTTAGATAGACTCAGATGCATGAATGGATATCCATACACGAACGATTCTCGGAAGATAAACCGCTCTTCCGAATGTCATTTGTGGATAAAATGTTAATAGTCACAGCGCACATACCAGCAGAGAGCAGACAGCATGAACTGCAACGTTTTATAAACACCCAAGTAGCTGGCTGAGAATTACTAACTAAAATACATATATCAATTGAATTGCTTTGCTATATTGCCAGTATTGTTTTCAATCTAAGCAGTTAAACTGCTCATTTATATCAAACATTATATAGTATTGATATTATGTTCATTTACTATTTACTAATTTAATACATATTTGCCCAGCCATAAAGTCACTCAGTAGCCAGTATCGGGTTATGAAAAAGCATCGACGAATAAAACATAAAATGTCGATTTGTGTTTTAACGTATTTCACATAAATTAGATAAACTACAAGGACGGAATCAACCGTTATCTTCGAATGGGACCTTCCTCTTTATGACCAATAAACTTTCCACCGTTTACTGAGCAGAAAGTTAAATGTGATGCACCTTTATCAAGCAACTACTGTGGAATGATAAAGTCGACTATATGATGACATCGTTTGATGTTATAAAGTTTACTTTTTACAATTATTTTTGTTTAATTATTTGTTGATGTTTTGTAGGTTTGGGGTTCCCAGCGGTCTGTTTCATTATTCTCACGTTTCTAGACAAGGGCCTGTACGTCATAATCGTACTGACGCTGGCACTCGGGGCCTTTGGTATTTCCACCTCTGGTATGTACTTTATAATAGAATGTTTTGCCTCAATGAGTCAAGTATATTACTTTTTAATACGATATGTAGGAAATTATCATTACATACCTGCAAAACTATTTTTTGCAGCTATTGTAAAATCATAAATGAACGCATGGGAGATACTGTTCTCTATGTTCCGCGACCGGAGAAGGAAACGAAACCGATTCTCAACGGAGTGTCCTGGCTTGTCCCGATTTACAAAATATTACCCTTGAATACATGTGTATTTTTAATTACCGGTGGTAATATCCTAACCTCAGATCGACATGTCATAGAAAGTGACAGCAGATGAAAGAAACATTGGCTTCGTATGAAATAGCTATGAATCAAAGTGTGAAGATATATTATCATATGATTATATGACCATAGATTCACTTACCAACATTTTTAAAATGCTGTAACTGTATGTACATTGTTTATTTTGCACGTTATTCTTTACAAATATCAATATTTGTTCCAACTTCAAATATGTGTAATGAGTTTGTTATCATTCAGAGATTGAAATGTTTCGTTCGTTTTGTTATTATTTAAACTATTGTTGAATTTATTGTTATAAGGTTGGTCCGTGAACCATTATGATCTGTCAACTCGCCATGCCAGCAGTTTGGTGGCTGTGACGTCAACATTTGGAACCGTTGGCGCCATTATTGTACCGTTAGCTGTTGGAGAGCTTACTGCCAAACAGGTATCTTCCCATAATTCCGTGTTTTGTTAACAATTCAAAACATAATATTTCCCCTGTCTCTTGTGGACAATCGTCGGATACCAACGCATAATCCATTCCGATACTCCCCATTTATCACACGTGGGATATTACATTAGCTTTGCGTCGTTTTTACTAAGCCACGATGCATCAATTTGATTGGTTCCTTCACGATTTCATGAAGCGTTATCCAATCGCAACGCTAGATTCATGCAAACGCAGTTTTGATAAGACGTTAACGTTAGCTGTATTTTGTGATTTTGTACTGTTCTGTTCAAATAAAACGACGCAGAGCTAGCGTAATTATCCAAGGGTGATGGCTGGAGAGCATCGCAATTGACACCCGTGGGCATCCGACGATGCTTGTGGACGTAAGAAGCGGCGATTGTATTAGTTTGTATATTTAAGATTAACGATGATTTTGTACCCAAAAGCGCAACAGGGATTGGTACCAGGGCTGGGTGAAGTTTCGGCAATATTAACTAAGTAATTATATAAAAACTTTAAGTGTAATTGTTTATATATGTGACCCGGTTGGTGTTTAAGGAATTATAAACTCTTGATCACGTTTAATGGGTGGTTTAATGGACGAAATAATTAGTCATATTAACCGGTGCATCCTCGTGTAAGTTGACCAATTTACAGAAATCCCGGTTTGAACAGCTTGGCGCTCAAATGCGCGTATAGAAAGTACACCCAACTTACCCTCACGAAATGTTAGTAAAATGCATGATTAAATCCATATAAACATATATGAACAACATGAATTCTTACTACCTATAAAAACAGGGTATGCATGCCTGATACTCGTGGCATCGATATACGTTTACGTAAGAATTAACTTATCAAACATTACTACATACAAAGAGTAACAAAGACAAAATAACAGCATACCTGGATTACATATAGGTATCTAGATTTATTTATTTAAATCTCTTGTTGCATATGGTCAGCTACCACCATTGAGACGAGCTCTCTGATTAGCTGGAAAAAGCATAAGGATGTTCAGGGCATATATTTTTATAGCAAGCTTAATTCTGGTTGAATGAAAATGTTAAACTGGCAAATGATCACAATAAATTTTATGTTTTTATTATGTTTGTGTATATGAAAAATTAGAATTATGTTTCTGTGCCCGACTAAATTTATTTTATCAAGGAAACTGCATGGAAAGTAATATTGGTGAAATTTACTTTTTTCATGCTGAAAGTGGGGGTACCCAACTTCAGGGGGCAAAAAGTGGTAAAAAGTGGTACTTTTGACCCCATTTTGGGGACATTTTAATTTGAGTCTAGGACAGTACTTAAATATGATATAGGACTTTTTGGTCCGCGAATGATAGAAATAGTGAAAATTAGGCCATACGTTATAATGTAAGTCTATGGAATACGCAACGGTTGTAGCTGACCATATGCAGGCGATAGAGGTTAGTTTGTTATTTGGCTTCCGTCTTCCGGTATTCGCGTAATATGCCTCTTCAATATTGGAGGTAGTTATAACGTTAGGGTTAGCACTAATTTCAAGTTGAATGCCGAAAGACGAATTACAAACTGACCCCAGTCTGCTTGCCATACGTTAGACGATGATTGCAGTTGTCCGATATCAGCGACTATAGTCGAGCGGCGTTTTTCCTTTGAAAGCTCTTGGTTCTATTATGACGAACCAGTGTAACAATATCAGATCTTACTGCACTATGTCTCAACCTTCTTTTTACGATTTAGATTTTGTAAGTCGTACCCAGATGTTTGCTATCTGATATGAGTGTCTATATTGGTGAAGGTCACCAGAACAAATGCAGTATCAGTGATCTAATAAATAGTTTGTACTAATTTATTTTAGCTTGATTGCGAAGAAAGATTATATGAAATTCTCTCGAGTCCGCTTCATCTGTAGAACCAGTACTGCGTGTTGTTTTTCGAGAGGCTTCGAGTCGAACTAGGGATCGAACCCGTAACCTCTGGCGAGAGCAACCAGCACTGTATTCTCTACTCTGCTATTGTTATTGAAAGTACATTGTTATTCATTTCACATATTGTTATTCTTTTTTTTCTCTTTTCTTGATATTTCATTTAATTATTTTACAATGTGTTTTTTAATATACTTAAAAAATACGTTCAAGTCCTTATATAATATATATATATGTTTTATTTGTTTCTATTGTGTAATCATTGTAAAAAAGTAATTTATTTATTGATGCTATGCTATTATTTTTAATCTTAACATGTATTAAGATTTTTTAAAATTAATTAATGATAATAAAACATCGTATATTCATTTTTTAACACAAGTGTGTAAAACGATGATAAATAAATAAATAAAAAGTCGTTAAAAGTAATGAACTGATGTTTAACGCAATTTTAACAGTTTTGATTGATTGATTGAACATTAAGCGTCATTTCTTTGCCATCGAGGGCTAAAAGACGATCAGTTAACCTAACCACTGTTTCCTGGGATTAACATCAGTTAACCTAACCACTGTTTCCTGGGATTAACCAGTACTCGAGCACACCCCATCTCCGCAAGTAACTGATAACTTTCCCGCTTGAATCAGTGGTGAGAAACGAATGATAATGAAACACAATGTCGTATATCTATCATCACGGAGACTGTTGCCGGGCGGGGGATTCGAACTCACGACCCCTGGATTGATAGTCAGACACGTAACCGACTGAGCTAATCGGGCCCGGCTCTTCAAAATGTTTTAACGGACAGTTGTGTGAAATACGTGATTCAGATACAGCGCTTGTCCGTAAGTAGTGAAGTGGATAAAGTATTGGACGCTCACGTCAGAGGTTGCGGGTTCGATCCCCAGCTCGGCCCGATACATCACAAAATACAATACTCAGTACTGAATCTACCCAGGAAGCCAATTCGAAAGTAGTTCAAATAAACTATGAGCGTTCTTCGCAATCGAGTTAAAATAAATAAGTACAAACTTTCTCATATAACGTGTTTCTTTATTCGTCGGTAGGGTTACTATTTTGGTTGTTATGTTTGATTTATTTCAATCACCGGCTGGTGCTTAACCCGATTGTTTGTCCTCATTCGTTACCTTTCCCCTTTTTGACATTGTCTTACTTCTTATGGCCCTTAATCTATTATTTCTTATCTTCAGGACCTTGAGAGTTGGAACGATGTGTTCTACTTGACAGCTGCAATAGTGGCCTTTGCGGTCATATTTTATCTTATATTTGGATCAGGTAATTTGTTCTAAAAGATCTCCAACTCAACCATGAGAATGATTAAAATACCATGAAACTAAAAACAAAATTTAAGAATTTAAACGAAACTAAAATGAAATAAGCGAGATCTACTTAAAATTTAGCCTCAATAGAATATAATTAAGTTTTGCTTATTATATTGACTATTTTTCCATATTTTAAAATCATTATTCTATTTGGTATAACAAACATGCTCATATCATCTATAATAAACAGGCTCATATCATCTATAAAAAAAACGCTCATATAATCTATAACAAAAACGCTCATATCATATATAACAAACACGCGCTCATATAATCTATAAAAAACGCTCATATAATCTATAACAAAAACGCTCATATCATATATAACAAACACGTTCATTTCATCTATAACAAAAAACGCTCATATCATCTATAACAAACACGCTCATATCATCTAAAACAAACACACACACACTCATATCATCTATAACAAAAACGCTCATATCATATATAACAAAAACGCTCATATAATCTATAACAAAAACGCTCATCATCTATAACAAAAACGCTCATATCATGAAACGTTCTCCACGGCGGATCTTGATACAGGGCTTAATGCCTGGTTCCCTAAAATCATCACGTACTGGTATGAGGGTGAGCCAGTGTCCAGCAAAATAGGTAAGCTAACGTTAGCACACGTTTAACCGAACGAACTGAACGCAGCCGAGGTAAGCGATTGTTAGATGGTCGGCAAGGTTTATAAAGTTTTAAATTTTCAATTCAATGTGGTTTTAATGAAGTTATCTACAACGAGATCAAGCTATCGGATAACATTGTTTGATATTTTAACCTGTCCCAATTTATGTTTGGTAGTCATGTGCCTCTTGTTATCATTGCAGGGAACCAACAAGACTGGGCGAATCCCCCGGCCCACATAAACCTTATACAGAAGACAGACCCGCTGGCGAGGAAGCCGTACAAAGCTTACACAGTGCAAAAGCCGGAATCTGCAGATAAAAGCGGCAATGCTTTAACGGATAAAACATTTCTAAAGCAGGAAAAGACCGGACACGGATACGGAACAAATACTGACAATCTACAAAAACAATTGCATAGCAAGTTAGATGGAAGCACTGACTCCTAACTGTGATACTGAATTAGTCCTATTTAATACTTGTATTTTAATATTACATGTTATAAAACGGGTGAAGTAGTTAGTGACGATGGCTTGTGTACGTGTAGGAAATAGGAAAAGTTCATGACGCAGATATCAGGGATGGTATTCACCAACCATTCTTGAGAATATTCTTAGACTTGAGCTTGAAAATCCAAATTTCAACCTTAGATATCTAGTTTACCATGACATATATAATAATTATAAGAGTTAATGTGACTATATATTAGGTGTCCCTGCATGCGTGCAAATTTTAGCCTAAAAATGGTCTCTTAATGTGTTTTTCAAATTCATTCTTGAGTTCAAGTCTAAGAATATTCTTAAGAATGGTTGGTAAATACCACCACTTATCACCAAAGTTGAGTTGTATATTGGGAATAGGTGTCTTGTTAAAACAATGTTAATGCATTCTTTAATAGAAAATGTCGCAACAAAATCACATAGTATATTTTGTCTGTTGACATTAATACCTTATATGTAAAACCTTTTCATAGCCACATTGGTGAAAACATTGATAAATGGTATTTGTGATATATTGGTATGAAAATGGCAACATTATTCGCCACGTTTCTACGAGTCTTGCAAACTGATAATTCAAGATATCGTTAAAGGGGCACACTCCATTTTGAAATATATTTTATTCATGATGGCGCATAAAACCCTTGTTTACTTTATATACAAAGTAAAGATTGTTTTTACATAGGGTCATACCCGGTAAGATCGGTCGGTAGCGCGTCTGACTATGAAGGAGTCGTGAGTTCGAACCCCCGACCGGTCACAGTCCTAATAATGATTAATAAACAGCATTGCGTTTCATTTTCACTTGTCTCTCACCGCTGATTCAAGTGGGAAAGTATCAGTTACTTGCGGAGATAGGCATGCTCGATGTTAGCCTCGATGGCATAAAGATGACTCAAAATATTCAAACAAATTCAAACTTTATAAAGACATATTACCATATTGAAATTTAGTCACCGAGTTTTACCATCTGAAATTTCATGCTAAAGACATTATTTACATTATTTTTATATAATCAGCGTGACGCTAGTTTTAGCATTATGTCATTGGGTAAAATACATAAAAAGACATAACATAATGATTTTTTTATTTGCTTTCTATTATACAGATAAAAACTGATAAAATTAAAATACATTTTTCTGTCGTCACATATGTCCACATTTGAACTCGGAGACCTTTCGACCATATAGTAGAGCTTTGCCCCTTTTCAAAATTATAATAAGAAATTATGGATATAAACAAATTTCATATTAGTTTTGCATCATGTAGATAGATGCTTATGCACAGAAATAGTACCACGTGATACTGTATCAAAATTAATATGTGCCCCTTTAGATATGGAATTTTCTTTTTGAGATTGGTAAATGGGTGCACTGGTTTTAAGATTGGTGAATGGGTTCGCTGGTTTTAAGATTGGTGAATGGGTGCGCTGGTTTTAAGATTGGTGAAACGGTGGGCTGGTTTTAAGATTGGTGAATGGGTGGGCTGGTTTTAAGATTGGTGAATAAGTTCGCTGAATTTAGGATCGCTGGTTTTAATATTGGTGAATGGTTGCGCTGGTTTTAAGATTGGTGAATGGGTTTGCTGGTTTTAAGATTGGTGAATGGGTTCGCTGGTTTTAAGATTGGCGAATGTTTTCGCTGGTGTTTAGATTGGTGAATGAGGTCGCTGGTTTTAAGATTGGTGAATCGTTGCACAATGAATATAGAGAGATGGATGCAGATTAATGTTAGGTCGTATTTCGTTATTTAACATGAAACTAGCCTTAATCTAACCTTAATTACCTCCAATATTGAAGAGTTACGTTACCTGAATAGCGATAATTCTTACTATTATACTGCCGTTTATCTACTGATGTGAAATGTGTTATGGTTGGCACGAGTAAACTGATTGCATGTTAAATTAATTGATTGATAGCTTGATTATGTATGTTTATGTTTGTGATGTCGATTTTGTTAAATAAAATTTATTTTTCAATTATTTTATTATTACTCAGTTATTTCGTCAGACGCAGTGGCTTTATGTTTTTGAACGTCTCTGCATATGCTAAATATTTTAAATATTTACTATCTTTCGGATGGTTCGGCATCTCTATTTATTTCGGTGGCGAACCCACGTGACTTAATGGTATGGACGATGGAGTGGTTAAAAAATGGAGAAAACGTGGCCGCTTCATGTAATAGTTTTGCAGAAAATTTTCTTAAAATTTAGTGAAACTCGTATTTTTTGCAAAAACGTGCAACGGTGTATTTTGCACTTTCTTCCGATTTTTTTACACTACTCCATGCAATTAGATCACGTGGTTTCACCACCGTGTTCATTGAAGACAGCGCTTAATGTATATGTATGGCAGACTGCACATTTAATGGAATATACTTTTATGTTTTTGCAGTCAATATTTTGCTTAAAAGTATCAATTATAATAAGAAATATGACCTCGGTCATTCAAGGTGAGCCTTTCTCAGCATGATGTGCCCAGTTTTTCTGAGTTTAGATTTATATTTTATGGACTATTAACATGCACAATTTTCACCAGATCTTGACAAAACTTACGCTGTAGCTTTACAACCACAAGGTTCTGGACAAATATATCTGAATATAACTGCCAAAGTTATGGCACCTGCAATATGGCACATTGTATTGCCCGTTTTTATTTTTAATGAGAATATTAAGATTTTAAATGGGGTTTAACGCCATTTTCAACACATTTAAGGTTATATATGACATATCCAGTTTTATTGGTGGAGGAAGACCTCACACTGAGTCAGACTGAGTAGAACCACCGTCCTTCCGCAAGTAACTGGAAACTTTCTCACATAAAGTATTTGGAGCGAGCAGGACTCGAACCTATGAACTTAGCAGTGAAAGGTTAATGATCTTGAAACGGCGCATTAGACCACTCTGCCACGGAGGACCCTGATATTAAGATAGACTACGTGCGTTTGACACCGTCTCTTTAGTATTCCACAAGTGAACGTTTAATACAGTTAAAGCCAGCGTTCAAGTAATGCTACTCAAGGTATCATGGTTAAGTACAATCATACATACTCGGTCAATTACTTCATCTTTCGGTATTAGAATAATCAGCGAGGTGTTCCGAATTGATTAAGTAGGCACAGTGTCGGCCAATCGGAACGTCTCTCGGCCATTTCCGCCTACGTACGAAATATCGCTCCGATTGCAGTCACAGTGTCGCCACGTATAATTATACATTTTATGAATACTTCCGGTCAGTTTCTTTTTTTTTTAAAAAAAAGACTGAGACTTTATATATGCTTACAAATACGCAATTAACTCCATGCCAGCATTTTACTTGTTTAGAAGTTCTAACTTGAAATGTAATAGTGTAGCTCACTGATTTTGTTTTGCAGTCAATCAAACATAATGAAACATTTCAACCAAACAGTACAAACATGAATAGATCTAGTTTGAAAATTTTATTATTGAAAATTTATATTCATATAATGATTCAGAATGAAATACCACAATGACTAATAAAAGTCTAACTTGATACAGAAAATGATTTGAGCAAATCTGAAATTAGATCATTAAAAAAATATACAGCTTCCGGTGCGAGACGCTGCTTTACAGACTGTGGCGTCATATCCGGTGTCATTTCCAGGTAGTTTTCCGCCATTCCGTACTCTGGCCATGTACTGTTTAAGTAAAAAGTGACGTCTTCCGGCATAGTTGGATCTCTGAAAAAATACCAACACAAATTATTAAGTCATACATAATATAATTATAACAGATGTTTCAACTGACATGAATCTATAAGACAATGGTCATATTCGTTTAGTTTTAAGAGTAAAAGCCTCCTCTACTCCCCCCCCCCCCCCCCACCATCAAAACAAAATTTGTCATATATTTTTGAAAACGTTTTAAACTTGCATTTTACCATGAGATAGTATTAATAGCATAACGTTTTGTTTTCCCGATTGTTATTACAAAAAAGACGAGCAATTCTTACAGATTTGAAAAGCCAACTTTTATACCGAAAAACGCTTCCAGTTATATGATTTTAAAATATACATGTACGTTAAACTTGATAGGAAAACAGACGGAGGTTATGAAAATAACTTTACTTGGTGGTTTTGGACGCACTGAGTATTTATCTACTAAAATTACTATTTAAATTTTTAATGGGGTTTAAAACACTTGGGGGTGGGGGGGGGGGGGGGGGGGGTATTTTTTTATTTTATTATATGTGCGGGCGGGGATGATAACTAGCAGTTAATTTATTATGGTCTTATTCCACAAATACTGCGGCCGGGTTATATTATCGGATATAGATATTTAGAATGTAAGGGAAACAACACAGCTCGCTCTCTTACCCTGACTTGGCGAAATTTGTCCACATTGTCATTATGGCCGTTTGTGCAATCTCAACCTTGGATCCGTGAGGCACTTTAAAAGTAGCTTGTACACTACCAAACACAAACAGCAACTCATCTGCATGGTTTGCTACTTCTGGTCCATCCATAATAGCAGGAACTGGTATTACGTGTTGTGGAGGCTGGGTGGAAAATTTGTACACGAAAGTTGATTTATTCGCACTTGTTGCGTGTAAATTAGCGGTTAACACAGTTGGCACAGAAAAATATAAGTCTGTGGCCAGATCGGCCAATTTACTGACGCGTTTAGTATTGTTGTCAGGATCAGCCCATTCTGTATACTCGAAAATTGTGGTATCTTTAACTACATCTGGAATAAATTGCTTATAGTAGTTATCGAGATAATCGGGTATCAGTTCGTTTTCAAAATCATTTCTTGAAATAGCTCCGATGTCTGATATGTTTAAAGCAATGAACCAATACTTCGTATCCAAATACCCTTCTTCGCTGTTAACTCCGATCATGAGATCGACGCTATCAAACATGTCCAGTGCATCTTTAGCGTTGCTTTTACCGTTTAATAGATTGACTGGCTTGTCGCGTACAAAGTCATTATCCAAAACAGGCGGCCAAGCTGTCAGACTTGCTGCGACAACTTCAGCGCTATTCATTTCTTTACTTATTTCCATGGCTGTTTTTGAACGTAAACATTTGATAAGGTCAGATGTAGTAGTTTGCTGGCATCCTAGAAATTTTGAAAAAATTCTCGTATTCATCCGAGCGTACGTTATATTTGAGTTAGCCCATGAACTGGTCATACTGCCGCTTTCAGCGATAGCTCTCTGAAATAATCCTTTATTTCCTGGAAACATGGTCTGATAGACAACACTTGACGAACCGGCAGACTCGCCAAATATTGTAATCTTGTTTGCATCTCCTCCGAAATCTTGGATATTATCACGCACCCATTTGATAGCGAGCTGTTGATCCCACAAGCCGTAGTTGCCAGGAGCGACAGAATCACCCGTTGTGAGAAATCCGAATTGTGCCAGGCGGTAGTTAATGGTCACAACTATCACGTCTCTGGAAGCACTCAAGAACTGACCTTTGTAAAGATTGGAATACCCATTTATAAAGCCACCGCCGTGGATAAATATCATGACTGGATATACCTTTTTAACAGCATTATCTGGCGTGTAAATGTTAAGGAAAAGACAGTCTTCGCTCATGCGTAAGCCGGGTGGGGTAGGTTGAAATACATCAAGCTGGTAACAAATAGGCCCGTCTTTTGTTGCAGCAAACGGTGTGGTGAATCTAGCTTTTGGCGTTGGCTTTGCAAAACGTCGATCCCCGACTGGGGCTTCAGCGTACGGAATTCCATGAAACTCCTTAGTTGTGTATACCTTGGAATCAACAGTGAATGTCCTAACAAAGCCAACAATGTCACCGACGGTTGAATTTACTGTATTCGTGTCAACAGATTCTAAGAAACCATGGCAACCGACAACGAAAAACGATACGCACAAGTAGATCTCCATTTTAAGACTAATTCACATATATGAATGTCCATATATTATACCGTAGTTTTAATCGACCCAAACGCGGTGAACATATCCTACTTTTCTGATAAAACCCAGAAAGATAAGCTAGATTATATGACACATTTAATGATGTTTGAGGGTTGGTACAAAAGTCTTTGGACGAATTATGGACAACAGGGCCCGTTCCACTCACTTTCGCAAGTATAGAATTTCGTACGAAAAATGGATACGCTTAATTGATTTTCGTAAACGCAGAATAATTGCCAATATTAAAAAGAATAATGTTAACTTCGCTTACGAAAGTTCGTATAACCTAAGTGGGGTTTCTGGCCGCTTTATTTTCATAAATAAACTACTAAAACGTACTTAAAGTTACGAAAATAAGTGAAACAGGCCTTTGGTACGGGGCTCAATATGTGAGTTTAATATATAATCACTGAGCACAAATGTAAGATTATTTTATCGTCGCGTAACTCGATAAAATAGTCATTTAACAGTCTTATCAGGTCACATCTATAAGGAACGAGAAAATATGTGGCGCATATTATTTTCACTATTCACAAATCGAGGTCTTTCAATGTTTCCATGGTTTTGGCAAGTCGGAAAGTACCTCGACATTTAATGTACGAGATACTGATAATACTGAGCGATGACTCCGTAAATAATATGGCGGTGTCATTAATGTCCAATGTGCTTTGTTGGATTCGTATCTTAACATTTCCGCATCTTCTTTATTCGACTTTGTCAAACGGGACATCTGAAGTTTGAATATTTGTAAAAAATGTGTAAGGCCATTATAGATTAAATGCTAGATTATCATCCAATTTTTTCTTAAAAACGGGGAGGGCGGAAGGATTTTATTTTTTATTTTTATTTTTAAAAAGTTTGATGTGTTTTTTTAATAATAATAATAATAATAATAAAAATTATTACTATTATTTTTTTAAATTTTTTTATGAAAATAAAAAAAGTCGGAGTGGCATAAAAATTACGAGGCGGGCGGGGATGATAATCTAGCAACTAATTTATCATGGCCTTATCGGCATTGTGAAATATGTCATGTATTTTTGTATCCGCACAGCGTTCCACAAGCTTCATATTGAAGCTTAAGGACATAACATTACTCCAAGACTAGACGCGAGAGCGCCTATCGCCCCACCCACTGGTCACGTGGCGTTGTTTGTCCAAGTAAATGCAATGCTATATTTACAATGTAGTGTTTACTTAGAGGCAGTTCGCTTGTCTAAGGAAAATGTCAAGGTAGCATCCAATAACGATCGCTGATTGGATTATCGACTTGTTTGAATTACAGTCCACGTGAGATCAATTAAGACGGTAACTCCTGCTATATCAAACATATCGAAAACAAATGTCATTTTTACTTGATGTTCATACTACCGTCATTTCAGAATGATATATCCAAATCAATTATATTGACATTAGTCAACAATCAACAAATTTAACAATATTATGTTATCAAATGTGAAAAATACTATACTTATCTTAACATGTTTAAATCTTACAAACCTGGGAAAGGCGATAACATTTTTAATGGCATTTTTGGTTAAATTATTTGAGGAAAAGGTGTGTTGGTGTACTGGTTAACCTGCCAGTGTCCAGAAAAGAGTGGTTAGGTGAACTGATCGTCTTTTTGCCCTCGATGGCATAAACTTTAAATGTTCAATTTATTTGTTAATGATATCGATGCTAAAAATTACCTGTGGTGTTAACATTACCAACAGACCGGAGAACATTATTTTAATTTTGATTTAAATTTTGCCAATTACGAACAAAGACTGAAAACGAGCATATTAAGGTCTCACTACACAGTTGAATTTTATTCTTTATTCTATATAAAATAAGGTCTAGGATTTCCATGGTAAAAAAAGAATTCCACATAGAATTTTTTTATTATTTCTTTTCATAGCAGGAATGTATGCGCACATAAAATGCACAATAACTGGTAAGTTGACCAGCTTGGATTTTTTAAAAGAGGGTGCAATGACACCCTGAGATTTTTTGAAAGAAATAAGTCCTCAAATGTTGAAATCCTATAAAAGTCACTTTTTGAATACCAGTGATGTTTTATTGCAGTATATGCTTTGTCAACTTTTGCTATACACATCTGCAGCAAGAAATCACAACCACTATGAACCATTTTGAAAATATTTCAAAACCAAAGTACATAGGCTTTTTTTAAGCGTAGAATCATGTTACCGTGGGAAAAAGGGGCGTAACTGTATAGTGAGACGTTATATGTGATATATGGATAGCAATACGATATAAGTACCCGTATAGTTACATATAATGTTTTACTACCTGCGTATGCTAGTGAAAGTGTTGTATGTTTAATACTATAATAGGACCTGCATTTCTAAGGTATAACATCGTACTATTATTTATTTTTATGTTACCAAAATAAATGAAACATCAAACCGAATAAAACTACCACAAGTACTGACATTATATAGTGTCAGTTGAATATGAAATCTACAGTTGAATATGGTATATATACGGTCATCGTCGGATACCCACGCGTAATCCATTACGATACTCTCCAAAAAAAAAAGAAAAATTATTTTTGATAAACCATCAATTCCAAAAATCATATTTTTCAAAAATCATCAATTCCAAAAATCATCAATTCCAAAAATCATATTTTTTAAAAAAAAAGACATCAATTTGGAAAATCATATTTTCCAAATATCATCAATTGGAAAAATCATCAATTAAAAAAAATCATATTTTTCAAAAATCATCAATTGTAAAAATCATTAATCTGAAAAATCATCAACTCGAAAATCATATTTTGCAAAAATTATGAATTCGAAAAATCAAGAATTCGAAAAATCATGAATTTGAAAAATCATCAATTCGAAAAATCATCAGTTTGAAAATTCATCAATACGAAAAATCATATTTTCAAAAAAAAATAATCAAATAAAAAATTCATCAATTCGAAAAATCATCAATTTGAAAAATCATGGACTTTAGAAATCATCAATTCGAAAAATCATCAATTTTAAAAAATCGTCAATTTGAAAAATCATATTTTTGAAAAATCATCAGTTTCAAAAATCATGAATTCGAAAAATCATTAATTCGGAAAATCATTAATTCGAAAAATCATCAATTCCGAAAATCTTATTTTTGAAAAATCATCAATTCGAAAAAACATATTTTTGAATTATCATCAGTTTCAAAAATCATGAATTTAAAAAATCATATTTTCAATAAAAAAAATCATCAATTCAAAAAATCATAAATTTGAAAAATCGTCAATTCGAAAAATCATCAATTCGAAAAATCATTTCGAAAAATCATTAATTCGAAAATCATTAATTCGAAAAATCATCAATTCCAAAAATCTTTTTTTTGAAAAATCATCAATTCAAAAAATCATAATTTGAAAAATCATTAATTCAAAAAATCGTATTTTTGAAAAAGCATCAATTCCAAAAATCATAATTTGCAAAAATCATAAATTCCCATATAGACCACTGCCAAATGACAAGTAACCACTGACAAATGACATGTTACCACTGCCAAATGACAATTAACCACTGCCGATTGACATGTTACCACTGCCAAATGACTAGTAACAACTGCCAAATGACAATTAACCACTACCAATAGACAATTTACCACTGCCAAATGACAAGTAACCACTGCCAAATGACAAGTAACCACTTCCGAATGACATGTTACCACTGCCAAATGACAATTAACCACTGCCGAATGACATGTTACCACTGCCAAATGACCAGTAACAACTGCCAAATGACATTTAACCACTACCAAAAGACAATTTACCACTGCCAAATGACAAGTAACCACTGTCAAATGACAAGTAACCACTTCCGAATGACATGTTACCACTGCCAAATGACAATTTACCACTGCCAAACGACATGTTATCACTGCCAAATGACCAGTAACAACTGCAAAATGACAATTAAGCACTGCCAAATGACAATTAACCTCTGCTAAATGACAAGTAACCACTGCAAAAAGACAAGTAACCACTGCCGAATGACATGTTACCACTGTCAAATGACAAGTAACCACTGCCACATGAAAATTAACCACTGCCAAATGATAATTAACCACTGTCAAATGACAAGTATCCACTGCCGAATGACATGTTACCACTGTTAAATGACATGTTACCACTGCCGAATGACATGTTACCACTGCCGAATGACATGTTACCACTTCCAAATACCAAGAAACCACTGCCGAATGACATGTTATCACTGCCGAATGACATATTGCCACTGCCAAATGACAAGTTACCACTGCCGAATGACATGTTACCACTGCCAAATGACATGTTATCATTACCAAATGACATGTAACCACTGCCGAATGAAAAGTAACCACTGCCGAATGACATGTTACCACTGCCGAATGACATGTTACTACTGCCGAATGACAAGTAACAAGTGCCGAATGACATGTTACCACTACCGAATGACATGTTACCACTGCCAAATGACAAGTAACCACTGTCGAATGACATGTTACCAATGCATGTCAAATGACATGTAACCACTGCCAAATGACATGTTACCACTGCCGAATGACATGTTAGCACTGTCAAATGACATGTTACCACTGCTGAACGACATAAAACATGACATGGTTGATTCCGTTCTTGTAGTTTAGCTTATTTATGAGAAATGTGTTAATACACAGGTCGACATTTTCCGTTATATTCGCGAATGTTTCAGCATAACGTGATACTAGCCAATGAGTGACTTTATCGCGGGCGCGATTTAGTGTTTGGTCTACACAATTTAAGAATTTGACACGACAGAGACAAAATACAATATAAGTTATTGAACAAAATAAGCATAATATATGATGTTTGATTTTAGTGAGGTCTCTTTAAGTTTGACGAGTTAATAACATGTGGATAGGTCACTGGTTTGACATATAAAACAAGTAAGCCAAAGCAGGTCGAGAAATAAGACTTAAACGAAATTCGGCGGTGTGCTGAGTATTGAATTTATGTGTGCCGGTAATAGATCTGGACATATATGTTACTGTACTGGTTGTTGTTTCAATGATATATATATATATGATTTCTTGGATAAAAAGCATTACAATTTATTTTAGACGTGCTGAAAAGTCATGTCGGCACAATCGCATGTTTTTAGTATCTGGTAACTATGGAAATGCCGAAGTACTGGGATGTATATAATATCAGTACGTTCTTTATATCTATCCCGTCAGAGGCTATGCATTCGAAAACAGGCTGAACTCAATGGCTTCTCTAAGATAACACTCTATAGCGGTTCTTTGTTTCAACATATTTATTTAACCTCGATTGTGAGACAAGTTATTACAACTTAGACAAATCGCGCTTCCTGGGTAGAACCCGTACTAAGTATATGCGGAATAAGTGTCTTGCTTAAGACGCCGTGGCGAAGGATCGAACTGACCACCCTCCAATCCTGGATCTGGTGCTCTACGACTCAGCGGCATTGTAATAAACCGTTTTGAATATAGCGAATACGTAATTGATAGTAGCATTCTTCTGAAATAAATCAGAAATAGAACATATGTATACAAATCTTCTATTTCAGTCTAAACTGCGTAACAGGAGCAATTATTTTTTTCATACCTGGAATGGAATGTGGTTACAGGGACTGAGAAATGCACAACGATGAGAGGCAAATTGAGGAGAGAATCTGTGTTTATTGTGTTGATAATGCTGTAAAATAATTTTATAAGTATTTTTGCGTGTGAACGTACATTTTGCTCAATCATCATATGGCCCATGAGTAATAGCTGTAAAAATGCCTTGAAATGCCCAAGAAGCTACCCCTTCAAGTTCATATTCAGCAAATGTATTAGGGACCCCCTATACTGCCCGTGCCTACACATCCAACTTAAGCAGCTATGCCCATGACATGACAAAAAAGAACGTTTATAACCTGATACGGTTATCATTGAATAGCAATGTTTAACATTTCAACGTAGATTAGTTTCATACTACGCGTTACACACCATTTACACATCAGTTAATTATTGATTACATACAGTACATCATGTTAATGTTTTTTTTTTCACTGTGTTTTGGACATAAATGTTACAATGGAGCCCAATGGGAAATGTAATAGTGATGTGAGACGTGTTCAAATATAACGACACAGTGCTAGCGTAATGTCCCACGGCTGATGGATGGAGAGTACCGGAACTGACACCCGTGGGTATCCGACGATGATATACGGCGTATACAGAGTGTCGTGTATTCCTAGTAACAATCGCATGCATCATTCGAAGTTCGTATAGCTGAACCACCGCTTCCCAGTGACGGTTTGACCACTGATCGTACCTGGTTAAAATTCCTCAGTGGCGGCTTGACCACTGATCGTACCTGGTTAAAGCTCCACAGTGGCGGTTGGACTAATGATCGTACCTGGTTAAAGCTCCCAAGTGGCGGTTTGACTACTAATCTTACCTGGTTAAAGCTCCCCAGTGTCGGTTTGACTACTGATCGTACCTGGTTAAAGCTCCCCAGTAGAAGTTTAACTACCGATCGTACCTGGTTAAATCTCCCCAGTATCAGTTTGACTACTGATAATACCTGGTTAAAGATCCCCAGTGGCGGTTTGATCACTGATCGTTCGAATACAAAGACCCCCGATGTCACAATGTATTGTACTAATTATGAATAGTCTGTACATTAGTGATCACAATGATATGTTCATTTTACACGTAATTACTGGGTCTACCCCCTGCACTACTCAATAATTTTGAACTGTGTGGTCTAGACGATGTTATTGTGGTAGCAATGTCCTTCACATAATAAACCCCCTGTCAGACATATGCATGTTTCTGATAACACATAGGCAATATTCCCTTTATTAGTATAAAGCAATGCTAATTGTAAAGCGACAACACTACAAAATATCACCACTTTTATTTAATTAGATACAAGAGTTGAAGATGAAGAAATAACAGCCGGTTACATAACATATAATTTAGAAACAAGTTGACTCATTTTAAAAATAATGCAATTGATGACGTTTATTTCTTAAAAAATCAGTATTATAAAAGAAAACATCCCCCACCTCTGTACCAGTTAACACCTCATACAAGCCTTTTAACTGATAACAACTCATTTGAGCAACCTTAAAGCGATGGGGGAACATATATAATGTATGAATACCCCTAACTATTAATATCCACACCCGAATAACAGTATCAGTTTGCCCCATGATGGGCAATAAGTCGACATATATAGTTGATCATGATTTAATTACACTCGAGCTACATTCACCTCATCTTGACTTTGACAGTTACGTGACAAGCAGTATTATCTGCGCAACTGCATACCTCAGAATCTAGTTATTGTGATATTTTAGCATATCGCTGATTATCATAAATACGTAAAGATACACTTTACTACACACTATTCTAGTTCTAGGGTAAGAAGCATGACATATGTTTAATGTAAAATGACATTTTTTAACCCATATTTTATATTCACTTACGTACTTATGTAAATAAAGTATATATTTATAGTTGTTGTTGCAGGACTAGACCGACCATGACGTCATATCTGGTAATCGGCATTGCTCTGATAGTTGCCGTAAGAGCTGTACCACAACCTACAGTGACCTTGCTAAAACCACAAGGGATCAAATTCAGCATTCCAGGTCAGTTTTGAATATTTTACTTATTTTGAATGTAGAAAGGAAAAATACATAAGCATCGTCAGTGAACACACAATTAATCTTAGCATGGTAAGGATTGGATCAATTTTAGAGTCTACTGTAGAAAGTTGGAATTCAAATATTGTCTGTCGAATCCATAAGTGTCTGAAAGTCTAATGTAACATATACTAAATTGTAGAATTAACATTTAGCAGACGAGATCAAACAAAAAAAATACGGCAGATGTTTCACTTCTAGATTGGCATATTTTGTTAACTTTTATTAGTCATTGACGAAAAAAAAAACCCACAAAAAAAAAACGATACAAGTGACAGACACAAACGACCTTCTGTCGTCACTGAATAATCAGCTCGATTTATGTTAAATATTTATCGTTTGGTATAACATAAACCCGAGACGGGTCTACATTTGAAAATGAAGTGCCTTCGCTCTTTGATTGTGAATTTCAGCATTGCTTTCTGCCAATGGCATAGCCCTGTTTATATCGTCGTGATCTGGCTTTGCAAAGTTTGTGTTGATCACCGCCAAAATAATCATACGCGACAGGGACTACTTTTTAATTCTCGAATTTCATTTTTCATGAATCTAATATTATTAAGCAAGCAGAAAAAAATCAAATAATAAAGATATATTATGGACATTGTGAAAAATGTTACATAAAATAAACCAACCGCTACAATTATATACAGTATTTCTTTCACTCTTCAAGGAAACATACTTAACACTTACCATGCCTCAATAATACGCTTTTTTTTCGAAGAGTATTATCAAATATGATGTTAAAAATTTTAGATGAACAAGGTACAACATTGGTAGCTGTTCACTTTAACATCAACACACCGTTACAAGGAGTAGAAGCGGGATCCTTTGCTGCAGATGTCAGAACTAAATCTGGTAAGTGAAGAGGTGGAGGTAGTTATATCTACTTCTTCTTTCACTTCTTCTCATGGATGGCTTTTATCTTATAACTTATAACTAATACATATAATGTGACAAACACTATTTAAGCGCCTTATTCCACACACGGCCCTTGTGAAGGTCGGCGAACAAAAACCCATCATTCTTCCTCTAATTAAATGTAGACCAACAAAATACCGACTGATTGTAGTATATTTGTTTATTTCTGTAAGTGAAATTATGTTATGTAGTTCTATTTTATATATTATTCTTGTTATAAGTTCTATAGTACAACAACACCAACAACAACATACTACTACTACTACTATTATTACTACTGCTATTACCATTACCACTACAAGTACCATTATTACTATCACTTCTATAACTAATACTACCACTACCATTACAGCTACTTCTACATATACAACTGCTACTACTACTACTACTACTACTACTACTACTACTACGACAACTACTACTACTATTTCTTTTTCTACTACTGGTACTATTACTTCTTTTAATACTTTTACTACTACTACTACTACTTCTACTATTATCATTATTACTACTACTATTACTACTACTGCTGCTACTACTACTACTATTACTACTACTACTACTATTTCTTTTTCTTCTACTTCTACTACTACGACTTCTACTACTATTACTTCTTCTACTACTATTTCTACTACTACTACCACTACTACAACTACTACTACTATCATTACTTCTATTACTACTACTACTACAACCACTACCACGACGACTACTACTACTACAGTAACTACTACTATTACTACTACTACTAATACTACTACCATTACATCTACTTCTACTACTACTATTACTACTGCTACTACTACTACTACTGCTACTATTAACATAACTGCTAATATAACAATGTTAAGAATTGAGTTTTCTTCTCAAATATATAAGAATAATATCAAATCATTTATATGTATTCATACGCGTGCTACATGTTTATTACTGATTGATTATGTCCTTATGTCCGTGATTTAGGAAATGAGTGGATATATGAAGACCATAATGCAGTTGTTCATCCCGGTGACAAAGTAAACTACTGGATATTTCAAGTCAAGAACGGACAGGGATCACAATTGACTGACCAAACATGGATAGCTGCAGGTAGGTCATTTATTGATTTCATCGTTTAGTGTTTTAAAAAAAGGGCTTTGTTAGGAATTATCAGCCTAGGAGTAAATACGATATCCATGATAATATAGGCTGCAATTGTAGAAAATATGAATAACCACAAATCATCCTCTTTCACTTTGGTATATTTGTGAAACATTTCCATGCGAACGGATGCGAATACTGAAATGTACTTTTGCATTGTTTTCATAAAACGTGGCTCGCAAAACCGCGTATGCAAGCCTAATGTGCAATGTTTATAAAAAAAATGTTTGATAAAAAATGACAAAAAATATTAATCATCTACTCAAGATTTTCTGTAACGTACGTACAATTAATTAAAAGAAAGTGTTAAAAACTATATATTGTAGAATGCTTAATATTTAAGTTGTCATCTCTTAGGAAACAAACTGAATGTGTACATATAAAGTCCAGGTCATGTTCAACTCAAATTGGTACTCAAACACAATTTCCATTATTCACATAAAGCGCAAATAAATGCGCAAACACTTGACTCGTACTCGAATTTGGAAGTATTAGAGCAGATTTGAGGATGTAAGTTACATGTATTTATATTTAATTTGTTATGTTGAGTCCGTCCGTTTTTGAATTGAGCATGAAATCTTTATAAGAAATTTTATAATCTTGGACCCATATAATAATAAGTAGATATTTCCCACATAAAATTTAAAAAAATGTCAAAAGTAAATTACCCCCCTGGTTTTTGAAGATATGGGTAAATTGCAATCTATAAATTGGACATTTGAGAATATTAATATGATTTATGACTTTATTTCCAAAAGGACCAACAATGCCAGCACCAGCAACAGCAAAGCCGACAACCCAAACGGCACTCTCGCCAATAGTCACCAGCAGTCAGAATCATGTGAACAACAGTCCAGGCAATTCCGGTCAGTCAGATTATTATGTCGCATTTAAACAGCAGAAACGATATACAAATTCAATGGCAACATTTAAGTCTCCTGAGATTTTAATTATTGATATTTAATGACAGTGGTGAAAAACATGTTTGTATATCAAATATTATACATGCAGGTTTACTTAAGAGAATTTTATTGATTTCACTGTTTGCTGTTTTCAAAAAGGGCTTTGTTAGGAATTATCAGCCTAGGAGTGAAAACGATATCCATGATAACATAAGCTGCAATTGTAGAAAATATGAATAACCACAAATCATCCTCTTTCACTTTGGTATATTTGTGAAACATTTCCATGCGATCGTATGCGAATACTGAAATGTACTTTTGCATTGTTTTCATAAAACGTGGCTCGCAAAACCGCGTATGCAAGCCTAATGTGCAATGTTTATAAAAAAAAATGTTTGATAAAAAATGACAAAAAATATTAATCATCTACTCAAGATTTTCTGTAACGTACGTACAATTAATTAAAAGAAAGTGTTAAAAACTATATATTGTAGAATGCTTAATATTTAAGTTGTCATCTCTGAGGAAACAAACTGAATGTGTACATATAAAGTCCAGGTCATGTTCAACTCAAATTGGTACTCAAACACAATTTCCATTATTCATATAAAACACAAATAAATGCGCAAATACTTGATTCGGACTCGCATTTGAAAGTATTAATGCAGATTTGAGGGTAAAAGTTACATGTATTTCTATTAAATTTGTTATGATGAGTCCATCCGTTTTTGAGTTGAGCATGAACTCTTTAGATGACCGTGGAGCAAAGTTTTATAATCTTGGACCCATATATGATAAGCAGATAACATTTAAAAAACTGCCAAAAGTATATTACCTCCTGAAGATATGGGTACAATTTAAGTATATTAATATGATATTTGACTTTATTTCCAAAAGGACCAACGACGCCGGCTACAGCAACAACAACGCCGACAACCCAAATGCCCATTAAGGTTCAAACGACACTCTCGCCAATAGTCACCAGCAGTAAGAATCCTGTGAACAACAGTCTAGACTATTCCGGTTAGAGTCAGATTTATTGTGTCGCATTTGAACATCAGAAATGATATACAAATTCAATGACAACTTTTAAGACTCCTGATGTTTTAATTATTGATATTTAATGGCAGCGGTGACAAATGTGTTAGTATATCAAATACTATACATGCAGTTTTACTTAAGAGAATTTTATCTCGTTCGTAAAGAGGTTTTTCTGAGTTATTTAATAAAAATAATCTTAAAAGGCTAGATTCATTTACAAAATATTAAATAGACTGAACACATTATATACACCTTTTTGTTGTTCTGCTACACGTCAATGATACAACCATATATAATATAGTGTCCTAATTGTTATTAACTGATAACTTTCCTACTTGAATCAGCGGTGAGAGACGAATGATAATGAGACGCAATGTCGTATATCAACCATCACGGCGAATGTGGCCGGGTGGGGATTCGACCCCTGGATTGATAGTCAGACGCGCTAACGACTGAGCTAATCGGGCCCGTTTAATAGATTCAATAATAAACTAGCACTCAAGGAAGATTCTATATAGAACCCAATTGATATTGTTTAATGTATACATAAATAACTCTATCTTTTCTCATTATATATGCAGTGGATAATTACATATTGAGCACAGGGTTGAATTCCCAGAAATCGCCTCCACAAACGGCAAACCAGATGTCATCTTCGGTGTCGTCAGGAGGATCGTGCGGATGCACGGGCACATCAACCAAGCCTCCAGGCTCAGAAAAATCCTGTGCAGTATTTCCGTGCATCATATTCGAAGATAACTTTGACAAGTTGGATCTGGATATTTGGGAACATGAAATCACAGCGGGGGGAGGAGGTGTAAGTTGTATTGATCAAAAATGTTGAATAAACTAACGCATCATAATTGTTTTGAGACATTATATAAGTATGTACTCTCCAAGCTTGAAACTTGTATTAGTACATAAATTAACCAGTAACGGACACATAGGTACATGTTTTTACATGCACAATTAAATTTTCAATTCAATAATAAAATATCTTTGCTGTTAAGACAAACTCTGTCTGTTTCAAAAGGTGGTCTTATTATGGAAAACTTTATTGATGTTATTAAAGAAAAAGAATAACAGCCAGATGGTGTCAATCTCAACTAGCTTCTTTGTCACTATTAGTGTTAACACGTTTGCTTTTTTTATTTAATAGAACTGGGAGTTCAATTACTATACCAACAACCGATCCAACAGTTATGTGAGAGATGGCAAACTATACATCAAACCGGTAGGATGGCTTCAAGCCCCATTTGAAATATTTTAAATTGTTCCAATTGTTCTCAGTGATATCCTCAACTATGTGTTGTATAGAGGCTTCTTGTTTAGATCTCTCATAATTGGTTTGATTATTCAATGCATTTTATTGCAAATGAACTGTTGTGGTATCCTTTGTATGTTGCGTATTTTGTTTAAACTTCTCTGGTTAAAATTTCTGGTGTTTGCTTTCTTTGAATGATGCAAAGTCCTCCTTTTTGGACAGTTAACTTCTTATATATGTATTTCATTTGCACAATTGTTTTTATCGCTATTAAATCTGTGACGTACTTAAGTTGATAGTCTAATGCATTGCTCATGTTTGCAGTACATATGTTTGTATTGTTTTGACTATGGATCCATTAAATGTATTTACAAAAAAAGTTATCCAACACTACTCTGATATTGTATTATAATTGAAATAAATTAGAACATATATTTAGTAATCAAAGTTGTGATCAAAATGATATATAAAATAGAAAGTTGCGGACATAGAAGTAACGTTTCAAAGGTCAATAATTGCTTTTTGATTGACGTTTTGGGTTTTACGTCTCACTAAAGAGTTGCGCGATGTATTTTTTTAGAAAGTTTTTTCAAAATGATTATTAAAGATTGTGATTTATTGCTGCAGATTAGTATAGGAAATGCTGGCATATGATGTACGTTATTGTACCTGATTGGTGTAAAATGTGACTTTTATTGAATTTTAAGTAGATCATTTAAGTTATATTTTTCTTTAAACTTTAGATGGTACATATATCAAACCAGTTATTATGCAGTTTGTGAGTGGTCTACATTTTATATATCTCTAATAATATTATTTACTTTTATCGTTTTAGACACTCACAGAAGAATCACTGGGAGAAGGACCTGGTGGACTTACAAGAGGAGTTCTTGATTTGTGGGGTAGACTAATATACAACCTTATAAATGAAAAAAAACAAAAAAAATTATCAGACGCAATTATTGTCTATAAAGAATTTGTTGATCAAATTAGAAACTTAAATAACTTTAGTATGATACTTTGCAAGTACATTCTGTCCCTTTCCTCAGAACAAAAATCAACCGTAAGAACAAACAAGGACCGACAAACAAACACATTAAATAAAGAAACAACGGCACATATACAGAGTAGCACCAGTTTTCTGCAATGGGACTGAATGTGTATGCATATGAAGAAAAGATACCCATACAACGATGTTTAATAAATGACAAAAATATATATTTAAAAGTACACTAATTTAATATGATTGCAGGCTCTCAGCCCGGTGACATATGTACCAGCAACGATCATTGGGGTTGTGAAAGAGGGGGAACGGCCGACCACATTATTAACCCAGTACAGTCGGCACGTCTGAGGAGCTCGAGAGGGTTCAACTTTAAGTATGGCAAGGTGGAGATTAGTGCTAAAATGCCCACTGGGGATTGGCTATGGCCAGGTATGAACTGCACTAGAATAGTATACGTTATAACCAAAAAGCATAATTGAAAGATAACAATTAAAATTTAATTTGTATAAATTCAAACATTTAGAGCTTAAACGATTAGTTGATTTACCAAAGAGAAAAATGAGTTCTGAAAAAAGAAACCCTAAACAATTTACTATTGCAATATTCATTATTTCTTATTTAACGCAGAATATGTAGATTGTTTTGTTTTGGATTGAATTCATGAAAGAAATGAGTTCAAGCTAGTGTTTATAATTTGTTATAAATCTGATGTGTCCCTTTAAGATAAGTATATAAATATGAAACTCATATATATCAGTACGGTTTATTGAGGGGTGGCCCATCCCGACCCTCAAAAACATATTACGAGGTAATTAAATAGATTAGTTATTTAGTAATTGAAATTAAAAAATACATGTATTTACATGTCCTACAGGAGACGTGACATAAACACAAGTAATACATACATAGAGAAGAAATGACAACAACTGTCACCGTCTTGGGACGATCAGTAGCAAAACCTGGTTTACAGGTGTTCAGAACTCCGCTTCCACCATCGTTACATCAATAAATTAGACAGCAATATGAGATGATTATCAAACTATTCGTCTAATGCTGAAAATAATCATGAACGAGCACGTTTTGTTTCACCTGCATCGATAGAAATCTGGTGGTTGTATTACATTTCAAACTTTGATGAGATTGAATATTATTCTGATGTTTCAGCAATAAATTGTGTAGGTTATATACTGGTGTATATTAAGTCATCATCTTAACTAATAGATTGACATGAACGATATTAGTGAAATTAATTGTATATTCTGCCGTGCATACAAATTCGCTGCTCTACCACTACGTCACGTGGACGTACCACTGTATCACAGAGACATCGTTAAAGTATAATTGGACAATGTCAATTATTTTCTTTTTCAGCAATATGGATGTTGCCATTACGTAACGCGTACGGCAGATGGCCGGCGTCTGGAGAAATTGACATCGTTGAAGCAAGAGGTAACCGGCAGTATTCTGACGACAAAGGACAGCCCCAGGGGGTCGACAACGCCGGCAGTACCTTGCATTTTGGGTCAGACTTCTGGCACAACAAATGGCCAACTGCTCATGGAGAAAAGTAAGTAGAAAATAGTTAATGTGAATTAAGCACAAATATGAATTCAGACTAGCACCATGTAAAATAAACTAAAAAAATAAAATAAAATTAATGCCAAAAAGAATAAACTACTTAAAAAACACAATCACAAAGAATTACAGAAAGACACAGTTTAATGCAATTCGTAAAATAAGAAGAAAAAATCCACAATACTTTATACCTGGTTCAATTAAAAATGGTAAAAACAGGTTGTCGCTGAGGAGTTATTGTATTACGCTTCCTACAAGCGATGAGCGACCTTTTGTATTATGAACCAGGTTTCACATTTTGTTGTTGATATAAAATAAGAAATACATTTTCGATAGATTGTACGTTTTACTCAGATTTACGTTTCGAATTATTTCCCAAAGTTTTATACGAAAATCAAAAAATGTCAATGTTTATTCTTCCCGTGATAACCTTAATATATTAATAAACAGCGATGCAATGTAATTTTGTCCTGCGAACACCTTACTTAGCATGTTAAAAAGAAGGAAACATGCTATATAAATTCAATATATTTTAATCATCAACAGTATTTGTAAAGTGAGCATCATCAATATTATTATTTTTATTCTTAATTTAACAATATATATACTAATGTTTTGAAAATTATAGCAAAAAACATAGTGCAGTCTGTGTCAGTCAGTTCATTACTAATCTGATTCGTGGTGATATTCGATATGTTAAGACATTTCTTATCAACGCTTTATTGCAGTGTACATATATATTATCAGAGAAGTAATAAAAAGTATATTTTTTAGATTTTATGATGAAAGTTACATTGTTATTTTATAAATGACAATGCAACGTTTATTGCGATTAACATTGGCTGGGCTAATTTTAATTCTTGTTACTAATTTATATAGCTGAAGTCTGAAATAAGTACTTTCTGTGATATTCTTATATTTATATATTTTAGTTGTTGAATGTATATATAACATAGCAATACTAGTATAATAATATATTGGGTATGTTTATTTATCATAGTAACATGAAGTGATAATAATACAGTCTCGTATGTCGAAATAAACGAACGGATATAGAAGTTTTATTGTACATGTACTTGATTTTATTTTGATGTAACTTGTATATGCAACACTCAAATAAACTATTAATGATTTAAGTCTATAAAGTAATTGATACAAATCACTGTCTGGGCATAATTGGTTACGTAGTAGAACATATGGAGTATCGCTTCGGGTTCCGGTATAATGGATTTTATTATATTAAATATGTCCACTGGCGCATATCTTGAATGGCTTTCTGTACTTTAATACATAAAGTCTGATTCATAAACAGAATGCAGTCTTAATGTCCATGCGTCCTGGTCATCCTGAATTTAAAGGTCTGTATATCCCTTATAGATCCGTTTGGGATGTTATAAAAAGTAAAGAAAAGACAGCTCAACAAATGAAATAATCCACGAAAACGTGGCCATAATAGTCACTTCTCTCTTTAATAATTAAAACAGGTTTAGAGGAACATATATGCAACATTTTGCAATCATAGTAACAAATAAAACTGTTTCAAATAGTAAAAAAATCAAATTCATTTTAATTTTCAGGACGTCTTCATCAGGAACATACGGAGATGGCTTCCACAAATATGTCCTTATATGGGACGAGGACCACATCAGGTTTGTAATGTTTAATTGTAATGTGTCTACAGATAATTTGATATACAGTGAATTGTAACGTTCAATACATATACATGTATAGACAGTATACGCCCAATAGGATTCAAAGGAGACACTACCTTTATTAAGTGGATTAAACTGAGCTATAAACAGATGACATAATGACTACACTATCAACCGTCTGTAACACTAAACACTATTATTCGTATTCGTATTTGGTATAAGAAAACCAACACGTACTTCTTATATTAGTTAATTTAATACATAAACTTCTTCCGTTGTTTGAGTTTTCTTCAGGACATAAAATAACATAGGAAACATATATAACCTTTTTTTATCCATGTTTAAATCAGTAATAGAATAAAATGAGCGTGGATCGTTAATGTTTGTGTTCATATTAATAGGACAACATAAGCTAATCAAAATTACGATTATTATTATATAGTTAATTATAGTATGATTATAATATAGATAATACTATTATAATATAGATAACACTATAATAAAATAGATAATACTTTTATAATATATATAATAGTATAATAAAATTGATAATACTATTATACTACAGATAATATTAGTAGAATTATTAAAATATAGATGATACCATTATACTATAGATGATAATATTAACATTATAACAAAAATGATACTATAGGTAATGATATGATTGTTAGAATATAGATTATAATAGTATCGTTTGTTTTAATTTGGGCGTGCAAGTTCCATTGCACATGAATGATATTTATTGATATTTCATAGGAACTGTAAAGAATCCATTTTTATTTTATGATTAAAAACAGTTTATTTAACATCATTTAACGATGAAATCATAAAAAAAGTATTATCTGAGATTTTTCTAAAATCCATCGAAAAAGTAAAACAATAATTACAGTATCTCCATCGATGACGTTGAAGTTTTGAATGTGACGCCACCAACGTCAATGTGGGAATATGGAGGTAACGATCAAGAAAGTGTGGAAAATCCTTGGGTTTCTGGAACAAAGATGGCACCTTTTGATCAAGAGGTAATAATATCATAAATATACGTCTGCTTCAGGCCCCCTACCCAACCTAAAGATTTCACCGCATACTTGAAAAAGAACTGTAAAAGAAAAAGAAATATTTTTATGTTCCATGTGAAATTTAAAAAAAATAAAAACAATATGAAATGCCTACCTATCATGATATTATGATGAAGGTAACAAGAAACACACATGTACATATTGGACTTCATACCATTCATTTAATATGATATGCTGGTATTTCACATAGTTGACACTAGTGTGCATGGCGATTATTTATGATCAACTGACATCTATGTAAAGTGAGTAATCTTAAATATAGTGGGCGTTGTTTTAATGATTATTCAGTTAGTAGTTGGTCGATAGACATGTAACTTTATATTCGTTTTACGTCTTTAGCTACAGTAGAACTTTGAAGGCTTGAACCCGACAGAAATGGGTAAAAATGAATTGAATGTTGTTCGAGCGAAGTATTATTCAACATAATAGTACATATGTATATGTGTATACATCGAAGTAGGAATTCGGCCGGGAACAGATAAATAGTTCGAGCTATATGGATTGTTCAAGCCATCCGTATTCGAGTTACCGAGTTTCTACTGTATTTAAAATCCAACTCTTCAATATTTGAAGTTGATAAGGTTAAATACACAAAGACGAAGCACACGAAACTCAACCTAACTTCAGTATTTCTTATTCTGTTTTTTTTTTTTTTTATAGTTTTTCCTCATCTTGAACGTTGCCGTTGGTGGAATTGCTTTCTTCCCGGACAAATTCCACAGTCCAACTGGTAAACCGTGGAACGACAAATCTCAGTTTGCTCCACGGGATTTTTGGAACGCCAAAGGACAGTGGTATCCGACGTGGAACGCTGACACGAACAACGGGGAAGATGCAGCCATGGTGGTCGATTACGTCAGAGTATGGAAGTTAAAATAAATTAGTTATGAACTTAACACTTGTTGTGTCAAAGATATTTTGTTACAATGTTATATAACTAACCTAAAAAGCCAGTATGAAATAAAGAATGATCTATATAAAATATGTGTTATTCATCTTGAAATGATGTCTCGTTTAGCACTGAAAAGTAAATAATATAACACAATATATATATTATAGCACACTATTTATTTATTTAAGCATGTCAATTTTCCACGAGAGGCCTTGGTTTACGGCCTCTTGGAATATTGACATGCTTAAATAAGTTCACTCTTTAAATAAGACTTAAATTTATTACCAATACTATTTATTTACCAAAGAAGTATATGTGTAAACAGTACATTCACATCGTGTCATTTCTTAGCAAGTACTTGCATTTTCCAAAAGCACAAATACTTTATATCATTCATATTCATGGGTATGGTGTCGCAAAAAGACCATCATCTAACCAGTCGTTAGCATATCTGGCGTCGTTTTATATGGACAACTCCTTTTTATCGATCGTGTCATATATAGGTCATAACAATGACTCGATCCGATTGCAGTCACAGTGTCGGCAAGTATAATTATACATTTCTATTAATACTGCCGGTCATTTTTTAAAAAAAAGACTTAGACTTTATATATGATTACAAACACGCAATTAATTCTATGCCAGCATTTTACTTGTTTAGAAGTTCTAACTTGAAATGTAATAGTGTAGCTCACTGATTTTGTTTTGCAGTCAATAAAACATAATGAAACATTTTAACCAAACAGTACAAACTTGTACAAATTTTATTATTGAAAATTTATATTCATATAATGATTCAGAATGAAATACCACAATGACTAATAAAAGTCTAACTTGATACAGAAAATGATTTGAGCAAATCTGGAATTAGATTATTCAACAAATGTACAGCTTCCGGTGCGAGACGCTGCTTTACAGATTGTGGCATCATATCCGGTGTCATTTCCAGGTAGTTTTATTATCCAAAACAGGCGGCCAAGCTGTCAGACTTGCTGCGACAGCTTCAGCGCTATTCATTTCTTTACTTATTTCCATGGCTGTTTTTGAACGTAAACATTTGATAAGGTCAGAAGTACTAGTTTGCTGGCATTCTAGAAATTTTGAAAATTCATCCGAGCGTACGTTATATTTGAGTTAGCCAATGAACTGGTCATACTGCCGCTTTCAGCGATAGTTTACTGAAATAATCCTTTATTTCCTGGAAACATGGTCTGATAGACAACACTTGACGAACCGGCAGACTCGCAAAATATTGTAATCTTGTTTGCATCTCCTCCAAAATCTTGGATATTATCACGCACCCATTTTTGGAATAACCATTTATAAAGCCACCGCCGTGGATAAATTCATGATTGGATATACCTTTTTATCCGCATTATCTGGCGTGTAAATGTTAAGGAAAAGACAGTCTTCGCTCATGCGCAAGCCGGGTGGGGTAGGTTGAAATACATCAAGCTGGTAACAAATAGGCCCGTCTTTTGTTGCAGCGAACGGTGTGGTGAATCTAGCTTTTGGCATTGGCTTTGCAAAACGTCGATCCCAGAATGGGGGTTCGGCGTACGGAATTCCATGAAATTCGTTAATTTTGTATACCTTGGAATCAACAATGAATGTCCTAACAAAGCCAACAATGTCACCGACGGTTAAATTTACTGTATTCGTGTCAACAGATTCTAAGAAACCATGGCAACCGGCAACGAAAGACAATACGCACACGTAGATTTCCATTTTAAGACTAATTCACATATATAAATGTCCGTATATTATACCGTAGTTTTAATCGACCCAAACGCGGTGAACATTTCCTACTTTTCTGATAAAATCCAGAAAGATAAGCTAATTATATGACACATTAAATGGCGTTTGAGGGTTGGTACAAAAGTCTTTGGACGAATTATGGACAACAGGGCCCGTTCCACTCACTTTCGCAAGTATAGAATTTCGTACGAATAATGGATACGCTTACTTGCTTTTCGTAAACGCAGAATAATTGCCAATATTAAAAAGAATAATGTTAACTTCGCTTACGAAAGTTCGTATAAACTAAGTGGGGTTTCTGGCCGCTTTATTTTCATAAATAAACTACTAAAACGTACTTAAAGTACAGACCTTTGGTGCGGGGCTCAATATGTGAGTTTAATATATAACTACTGAGCACAAATGTAAGATTATTTTATCGCCACATAACTCGATAAAATGGTCATTTAACAGTCTTGTCAGGTCACATCTATTATTTTCCAATTTTACAAATCGAGGTCTTTAAATGTTTCCATTGGTTCCGGCAAGTCGGACAGCACCTCGACATTTAATGTACGAGAGCCGAGTCATACGGATAATACCGAGCGATGACTCCGCAAATAATATGGCGGTGTCATTAATGCCAAATGTGCTGTGTTGGATTCGTATCTAAACATTGCCTCATCTTCTTTATTCAATTTGGTCATCCTGGACATCTGAAGTTTAAATATTAAAAAAAATGTGTAATCGGCATTGTGAAGTATGTCATGTATTCCTGTATCCGCACAACGTCCCACAAGCTTCATATTGAGGCTTAATGACGTAACATTACACCAAGACCAGACGCGAGAACGACTATCGCCCCGCCCGCTGGTTACGTGGCGTTGTTTTTCCAAGTAAATGCAATGTTATATTTACAATGTAGTGTTTACTTAGACGCAGTTCGCTTGTCTAAGTAAAATGTCAAGGTAGCAACCAATAACGATCTCTGATTGGATTATCGACTTGTTTGAATGACAGCCCACGTGAGATCAATTAAGACGATAACTCCTGCTATATCAAACATATTTTAACACTATTATGTCATCAACTATGAAAAATACTATACTCAATAATAATGTTTAAAACTTACAAACCTGGAAAAGGCGATAACATTTTAATGGTATTTCTTTGTATAAATTATTTGCAGAAAAGGTGTGCTGGGTGGACTGGTGAACCTGCAAGGGTTCAGAAAAGAGTGATTAGGTTAACTGATCGTCTGTTAGCCCTCGATAGCATACATTTTAAATTATCAATTTATTTGTTAATGATATCCATGCTTAAAATTACGTGTTGTGTTAACATTACCAACAGACCGGAAAACATAATTTTAATTTTGATTTAAATTTTGCCAATTACGTACAAAGACAAAAAACGAGTATATATGTCATATATGGATAGCAAAACGATATAGCTACTCGTATAGTTACATAAAATGCTTTACTACCTGCGTATGCTAGTTGAAGTGTTGTATGTTTATTGCTATAATAGAACCTGCATTTCTAAGGTATAACATAGTACAATCATTTTTTTTTTTTTTGTGTTACCAAAAGAAATGCAAAAATACAGTTGTATAAATCAGAAACCTGAACATCAAAGCGATTTAAACTACTACAAGTACTGACATTAGATAGTGACAGTTGAATATGAAATCTACAGTTGAATATGGTATATACACGGTCATCGTCAGATACCCACGCGTTATCCATTTCGATACTCTCCATTCATTACATTCATCACAGAAAAAAAAGCAAAATTATTTTTGAAAAACCATGAATTCGAAAAATCATGAATTCGAAAAATCATGAATTCGAAAGTCATCAATTTGAAAAATAATAAATTCGAAAAATCATGAATTCGAAAAGTCATCAATTTGAAAAATCATAAATTCGAAAAATCATAATTTTGAAAAATCATCAGTTCGAAAAATCATATTTTCAAAAAATCATCAATTCGAAAATCATCAATTTGAAAAATCATGAATTCGAAAAATCATCAATTTGAAAAATTATCGCTTCGAAATATCATATTTTTGAAAAATCACCAGTTTGAAAAATCATGAATTCGAAAAATCATATTTTCAATAAAAGAAAATCATAAATTCGAAAAATCATCAATTCGAAAAATCATATTTTGCAAAAATCATAAATTCGCCGATAGACCACTCATTGCCTAATGACAAGTTATAACTGCCAAATGACAAGTAACAACTGCCGAATGACATGTTACCACTGCCAAATGACATGTTACCACTGCCAAATGACAAATAACCACTGCCGAATGATATGTTACCACTGTTAAATGACATGTTACCACTGCCGAATGACATGTTACCACTGCCGAATGACATGGTACCACTGTTAAATGACATGTTACCACTGCCAAATGACATGTTACCACTGCTAAATGACATGTTACCACTGCCGAATGAAAAATAACCACTGCCAAATGACATGGTACCACTGCCAAATGACATGTTACCACTGCCGAATGACAAGGTACCACTGCCAAATGACATGTTACCATTGCCGAATGAAAAATAACCACTGCCGAATGATGCCAAATGACATGGTACCACTGTTAAATGACATGTTACCACTGCCAAATGACAATTTACCACCGCCGAATGATATGTTACCACTGTTAAATGACATGTTACCACTGCCGAATGACATGTTACCACTACCGAATGACATGGTACCACTGTTAAATGACATGTTACCACTGCCAAATGACATGTTACCACTGCCAAATGACATGTTACCACTGCCGAAATGACAATGTAACCACTGCCTAATGACAAGGTTACCACTGCCTAATGACATGTTAATCACCTGCCTAATGACAATGTAACCACTGCCTAATGACAATGTTACCACTGCCAAATGACATGTTACCACTGCCTAATGACAGGTTACCACTGCCTAATGACTTGTAATCATCGCCTAATGACAAGTAACCACTGCCGAATGACATGTTACCACTGCCAAAGGACATGTTACCAATGCCTAATGACAGGTTACCACTGCCTAATGACATGTAATCACCGCCTAATGACAAGTAACCACTGCCGAATGACATGTTACCACTGCCAAATGATATGTTACCAATGTCAAATGACAAGTAACCACTGCCGAATGACATGGTACCACTGCTAAATGACATGTTACCATTGCCAAACGACATGTTACCACTGTCAAATGACAAGTAACCACTGCCAAATGACATGGTACCACTGCCGAATGACATGTTACCACTGCCGAATGACAATTAACCACTGCTGAATGACATGTTACCACTGCCAAATGACACGTTACCACTGCCGAATGACATGTTATCACCGCAAAATGACAATTAACCACTGCCGAATGACATGTTACCACTGCCAAATGACATGTTACCACTGTCAAATGACATGTTACCACTGCCAAATGACATGTTACCACTGTCAAATGACATGTTAACACCGCCGAATGACATGTTACCTCTGCCGAATGACATGTTACCTCTGTCGAATGACATGTTTCCACTGCCAAATGACATGTTACCGCTGCCGAACGACATTAAACATGACATGATCGATTCCATACTTGTAGTTTAGCTTATATATGAGAAATGTGTTAATACACAGGTCGACATTTTCCGTTATATTCGCGAATGATTTAGCATAACGTGATACTGGCCAATGAGTGACTTTATCGAGGAAGCGATTTAGTGTTTGGTCTACACAATTTAAGAATTTGACACGACAGAGACATAAATGATGTTTGATCTTTAAGTTTGACCAGTTAATTACAGGTGGATAGGTCACTTGTTTGACATAAAAAACAAGTAAGCCAAAGCAGGTCGAGAAATAAGACTTAAGGTCTTACTGAACAATAACTTCCCTTACATGACGGTAGCAAGATTATTACGCCAAAGAAATTAGAGCTGTGTATAGCGGTTGGGCATTTTTTTTGTTAAAGATGCATAAAATGTCATATTTCTTTGTGCATATGGGAACATTGGAACATTTTCATGATTTTTGCAAAGTTTGGGTGATATTGGGAACTGTTTGATGATGCTATAACAGGTAGAATTGTCAAAAATGAAGGGGTGTCATCAAAATATCGAAATTGTGAAAAAGCAGCCTGGTCAACCCCATGTTTTTTTTCTGCATATTTGGACCAACAGAGGACTATCTATGGGAATAAGGCACTTTTAGAACCATTGGTAATGTATCCAGTACCCCAGAAGTGCATGTCTCAATATGTAGAACAGTACAAAATTAATTGGTATGTGAGACGTTTAACGAAATTCGGCGGTGTGCTGAGTATTGAATTTATGTGTGCCGGTAATAGATCTTGACTGTACTGGTTGTTGTTTCAATGATGTATATGTTTTCTTGCCAACATTATGGATAAAAAGCATTACAATTTATTTTAGACTTGCCGAACAGTTATGTAGGCACAGTCGCATGTTTATAGTTTATGGTAACTATGGAAATGCCGAAGTCCTGGGATGTATATAATATCAGTACGTTCTTTATATCTATCCCATCAGAGGCTATGCATTCGAAAACAGGCTGAACTCAATGGATTCTCTAAGATAACACTATATAGCGATTCTTTATTTCAACATATTTATTTAACCTTGATTGTGAAAAAAGTTATTACAACTTAGACAAATCGCACTTCCTGGGTAGAACCCGTACTAAGTATATGCGGAATAAGTGTCTTGCTTAAGACGCCATGGCGAGGGATCTAACTCACCACCCTCCAATCCTGGATCTGGTGCTCTACGACTCAGTGGTATTGTAATAAACCGTTTTGAATATAGCGAATACGTAATTGATAGTAGTATTCTTCTGAAATAAATCAGAAATAGGACATATATATATACATCTTCTATTTCGGTCTAAACTGCGTAACAGGGGCAATTATTTTTTTCATACCTGGAATTGAATGTGATTACAGGGACTGAGAAGTGCAGAACGATGATACATTAATCATAAAATATTTCATTTTATACTGCAATCTTGACTACAACCAGATGCAATACCCAGTACAACGTCTGCGACAACAAATTCAATACTCAGCACACCGCTGATTTTCATAACATGCAGAGGCGTAGCCACCTTTAGGTGAAAGTTTGGGCCTACACCTTTATTTGAAAAATGAATAAAAGTAAAACACCAAGTATACATTAAAAATATTGGGGGACAGGCCTAAGAGGTAAATTGAGGAGAAAATCTGTGTTTATTGTGTTGATAATGCTGTAAAATAATTTTATGAGTATTTTTGCGTGTGAACGTACATTTTGCTCAGTCATCATATGGCCCATGAGTAATAGCTGTAAATATGCCTTGAAATGCCCAAGAAGCTACCCCTTCAAGTTTATATTCAACAAATGTATCAGGGACCCCCTACACTGCCCGTGCCTACACATCCAAATTAAGCAGCTATGCCCATGACATGACAAAAAAAGAACGTTTATAACCTGAAAAAGTTATCATTGAATCGCAATGTTAAACATTTCAACGTAGATTAGTTTCATCCTACACGTTACAGACCATTTACACATCAGTTAATTATTAATTACATACTGTAAATCATGTAGATTGTATGTTGATTAACCCTTTAAATATAAATGTAAATGTTTTTTATGTGAATTTAAACAGGGATCAATAGACAAAAATATACAAAAGAGGACAGCCGATTTAACACAAAATAGAGTTTTGTGTTTGCATAGATGTCGCGCATGGTAATGCATCGTCGGATACCCACGCGTAATCCATTTCGATACTCTCCATTTATCACTTATGGGATATAACACTAGTTTTGCGTCGTTTGTACCAAGCCATAATGTAACCATATGATTGGTCCCTTCACGATTTCGTGAAGGGAACAATCACAACGCTAGTTTCATGTTAACGCAGTAAACTAAAGACGTTGTTAACATTAGCTACGCCATTTTTGTTAATACGTTGTTAACGTTAGCTGTATGTTGGACTCACACCACTAGTATCTCCCTTGAGTACTCCGGATGAAGGCGGTAGAAATAAAACTTTAGTTCTCTTTTTCTTCTTTTTTTCAGGACTTTGTACTGCAGTTTTTTATTTTTTCCTAGCTTGAGTTAAATTGTCAGTATTTTAAAAATCACTATTGGAATTTTGATGCCGAAACCAGTTTTCTGGACAAAATTCTGTGTCATTTCAGAATTGTTGGTTCGAACCACATCATGGGTGGATTGTTGACATATCATTACTCTGGAAATTGATAGGTCTCACAAAAGCATTGAATTAAAAAAAAACTGGTCAAGGCATGCTTTTTTCCCTTTATAATTGCATTTCTTGAACCAGTGAAGAATTTGAGCCCAGACACATACTGCAGATTTTTTTTTTTTTTTCTGTGTTTTGGACATAAATATTACAATGGAGCCCAATGGGAAATGTAATAGTGATGTGTGACGTGTTCAAATAAAACGACACAGTGCTAGCGTAATGTCCCAAGGCTGATGGATGGAGAGTACCGGAATTGACACCCGTGGGTATCCGACGATGATATACGGTGTATACAGAGTGTCGTGTATTCCTTATATCAAACGCATGCATCATTCGAAGTTCGTATAGCTGAACCACCGCTTCCTCACATAAAGTTTGTGGATAAAGCTGGGCTCGAAACCACGACCACGACCCAACGTAAGACGTACCTTCATTTCTAATTAGTATACCAGACGTCCAAGTACAAGTATGTCAAATAAAAAAAATGAATGAATAATTTAAGTAAATATCTTCATGAGCTTTTTAAATAAGATTAAATATTTAAAAAAAATGTTGTTCAATGACCCTAATATTTTTAATATTATATATTTAAAAATATCTTTAAATTATATTAAGTCTTAATGCCTCGAAAAGAAGTCCAATATCTTTAGATATAACTAATGAAATATGTAATACCTTTCAATGTAATTATCTTGTAATGCATGTAATATTTCGTATTTTGTAACGAGAAACTGTAACAGTTTAAGCTGATATATAAACTCTCTTGTTCTTCCTTCTTCTTGTTCTTCTTCTTTCTTGTTCTTTTTCCTCTTCCTTTTCCTTCTTCATCATCATTATCTTTCATCATCATCATCATCATCATCATCATCTTTTTTTTTCTTATATATAAAGGGAGATAATTAAATTCACAACAACAGAATTTATGATTTTTGGGATCTTTTCAGGTGCTCATTCACAATGCATGATATATATATGGAGATAAATATTTGTGAATAACTAAGACATAAATGTAAAGACCAGACTACGGCGAGTGCGCCTAGCTACAAAGCAAACCATAGATACAATATCAAGGCCTCTGCCAAACCAATAAATTTGGTGTTGACCATGGCTTATATATTATGGAATTACATGCAACACGTCTGGACAAGGTGGACAAATTTACATACATAAGGTGATATCTTTATATGAGTACGATCCAGTTAAGGATTCGTGACTACTCACATGCTATATAAAGGACAGATTTATAAACCCGTTGGATCATATAGATACAGTGAATTCATATATATTTAATTTCATAAAGGGAGATAATTAAATTCACAACAACGGAATTTACGATTTTTGGGATCTTTCCGATGCTCATTCACAATGCATGATATATATATGGAGATAATAATTTGTGAATAACCAAGACATAAATGTACAGCACGATCTCTTTTGAAATATGCCTTAATATGAACATCTTCCATCTTCCATCTGTCTTTCAGAATGTTTTAAATAAAATGCATTCACTATTGGTCGCTTGAACTGGATAGTTGTGTCACCATGGTCTAGATTTCGGTAGACCAACATGCGCTTAGAACATGCATATACATGTATATAACGTGCTCATGATTGAAATACATCTACAAATGTTTAAGTTTATTACATGAATATGAAAAAAATAAATGTAGTATATTTACTGAAATACTGTTACAACATGCCTCCGCCACTTTGCTCTAACTTGCCTTGACCACAAATTATCTGTGACATAAGATTGAACAAAACATATATTATCTTGCAGATATGCGATTTGATTCGAGTAGACTAAAATTAAAGATAATTGTATTCCATATAATTGATATTAAACGCTTGTACAGCTAAAACAGTGAAAACACTATTGACGAAACGAAAAATATGTTTTCTTATTAAATATCGTAAGCACTCTTCATCTGCCACCATTCCAATATTTGTTATCATTAATAATAATGGCGCCTATATATACTTCGTCAAATCGATTAAAAAGGAATATTACTATATATCATTTTCTGTCCTTGTTTCTACTTACCCCATGTTTCACTTTACGCGATCTACCCTGTCTCAGTGTATCCCAAACATTTTTAAAAATGAAACCGTACTACAACAATCAGATAGACGGCGTCATGCGGACAAAAGTCGACGTTTTCTGATTTTTCTGCGGACAAAAGGCGTCATGCGGACAAAAGGCGTCATTTTTCTAAATTTTCTGCAGACAAAAGGGGTCATGCGGACAAAAGGCGTAGTTTCTCTAACTTTTCTGCGGATAAAAGGCGTCATGCGGACAAAAGTCGACCTTTTTCTAATTTTTTTGCGGATAAAAGGCGTCACGTGGACAAAAGGTGTCATTTTTCTTTTTTTTTCTGCTGACAAAAGGCGTCATACGGACAAAAAGGGTAATTTTTCTAAATTTTCTGCGGATAAAAGGCGTCATGCGGACAAAAGTCTACGATTTTCTTTTTTTCTGCGGATAAAAAGCGTCAAGCGGACAAAAAGCGTCAAGCGGACAAAAAGCGCCTGCACACCCGAACATTAAAACACGATTTTGGTAGAGGGTCACCAGAGTAAGGATTAAATAATATTTTCTATAGAGTGTTATTAATTCATAGTTCGGTTATCATAAAAGAATTATCATTATTTATATTTCTTCAAATATGGAGTCATAACTATATTATCATATGAAACTCTATATCTATTTTCGAATTTGTTCTGGTTATTTTGTTCAGAAGAGATAAAGAGTGATTGATGAACCGTGGATTATGTGCCTCCCTCGTGTATATTTACGGAAGTGAAGTCCAGAAATATGTATTAACTGACGTCATGTCATTTGCATACGTAAAATTCGCGTTTTCCATGGAAAGATTTCCGCCATCTTGGATACAGCTGTTGACGGTTTTGGACGCGGTATTTTGAATATTTTACTTTATCTAGATCGCATTGTATGTTGAGAAAAGGTAGGTATTATTATTATTGATGAGTTAAGTTGCATAATTATGATTTATAACAATCAAAACGTATTTGAACTTTTGTTTTGCGATGTGCCAAGTTTTCCAAAGGGTAACGCCATTCGATGTCGTTTGTTTACTCTCTTTTTTGTTTAGTTGAAATGTCGTACAATGCAGTAAGTAAATATTTTATAATACAATTGTAGTTCACAACGAGCTGAATTGGACCATTGGTTAAATCTATTAACTTTTATGTAAACAACGAATGTTGTATCGGCTGATTGGAATGGTTATTTTCATTTTTGTTGTGTTGCGTGAGGGGATTATTTTTGTGTGATTTTTTAACGGGAATCGTACTGTGCATGAGTGTTTTGTGCATTAGTTCTTTCTTGCGTTCTTTCCTATCTGATTCCATTGCTTGATGCCATCCGTGTATAATGCGCCGTCTTGCGCTGTACACATGGTTTTAATGTCAAGGTCACAATTGTTTATGTAATTCTTGATTTCCGGCTGGGCATGTCAGTCTGCATGAAGGAATATATACTGTATACAGTGAATGTGCTAATAGCGGATCACTAGTGAAACAATCGCTGCATACACTAATCTAACCGCATAAACTATTTATATATGTTAACTGAAATAAAATTATTCCCTCTGAACAAAATAAACGGCAGAGTCTTGGCCACCATTTTGAGAGACTTCTTATGAGCAGATAAAACTAGAAGAAAGAAGATGTATGATTAAATTGTCTTACCTCCCCTTATGACCGGCAATGTGAGATAGTATAACTTTTTATTTGGACAGGACAAACTGGCACACAAATGGGTGCATATTCTAACTTAATATATACTATATTTAAAAGCAAAACGTTTATATAAATAAGTTTGGTAGCATATAAATCTCTATTTTAGTTGGCGTAAAAACATATTTTATTGCAATTTATTTTGTTACAATTTGGCTAGTCAAGTTAAACAAAGCACTCATCTAATTATGTATATCATTACATAGTTTACTCAGATTGACCAACTAAATTGTAACTATTTTTATATATTTATTATTATTATTATTAATAATCATATCAAAATCTATGAGTATCTTTAATATATTATGGACAGCATCAACAATAGTTATGTAATCTTCTATAGATAGATTTTCACTTCCACTCAGTAGTACATTAATATCAAACAGATGTTATGCTCGTGTTTTTTGAAACAAGACGAGTCTATGATTGCTTTATCTAGAACATTTAAAGAAGTAATGTTCAGCATCTTCTATAACCTCTTGACACTCACAGAACAGTGATGGATGCAGATGATTTCTACATTTAGATTACTACAGTTGTTTCTAAGTCTTTCATGATAAACTGAAACACATCGTTTGCCATGAGAATACTATGGTGGTATTTTAAATTAAGTATTTAGTATTTTTAAAGATTGAAAGTGACGATGCTGCTTTAATATTGTCATCAAGCTGAATCGAAAGAGAAATAGAAGATGGAATACATGACTTTTGCATTATCTCTGTTCTACAATATGGAGTAGTATAATTGCCTCTGTTTCTAAGTGGGTATTCAGTAGTTGCACCAACTACAGGCGAGAAAAGATCATTTATATAACTTGGAATATTAGAATGGTATACATTTTACAAAAGGTAATATTTCTGAATATTTCTGAATTTCTCTTCTCTTTTTAAGTGTTTCCCATCCACATTCATAATACAAGTTTTGAATAGATACTTATCGGGTAAGTCGTGTGACAATTCGATCTGCTTCGTTTTTTAGTTTTTCTATTGACTCTGTGAGGTGCACTGTGCAACCATCCCAGACCAATGAGGAATATTCTAGAATTGGGCGCACATACGATATATACATTTAATAGTTAACTTAATAGTGAATCATCGATATCGTCAACATATATTAGAACTAATAGAGGTCCAAGGACAGATCCTTGGGGAACACCTGCATTTATATACTTAACAGTGGATTCTGATGATTGGATAACAACTAGTTGAGATCTGTGTTTCAGATTACTTGACATGTAATTTAGTTTGGATAAGAGCCCCTGATGCCTGACACGAGCAAATGCCTTCGATATATCACATTTCTAATACCATGCAAGAAAAGTGTTTGCAATCAGAGGTTTTGCAGATACTATGATGATAGATGTATATTAGCTGAAATGTTGTTGAATGATTTGATAGAAATCCTGATTGATATTATTACAATAAATTATTTGTAAGAAGAAAGTTGTGAATTTGTTTAAACATATTCTTTCAAATATCTTACCACAACAACTAAGTAAAGACATAAGACTATAGTTTGAAATTATAGCCTTGTCACCGTTTTTATATATTGATGTAACATTTGCTATCTTCCAAAGGTCAGGATAAATTATTCATTAAATAGCGGTTGAAAAGTATGGCTAAAGATTTAGAGATGGGTTTTGTTGTCTCATGATTTATTTATATTAAGTGTGTTTAAAAAGTCAGATACATCATTTTCTGAATTAACAAAATTTGTAAGATCCATATTTGTTTTTTATGTAAATACTGGTAGTTGGACATTTATCTCGTCTTGGGTCGATATAGATGTAAAATAGTCATTTAGGTGCTTACCCTTTTTTTGGCAAGAATAAAAAAATCTTTGGTGCCATTTATATTTGTTTTAAGAGGTGGAATTGTAGATGAAGAGTCTGAATTTTTTTACAAAATGTCTAATAATTTTCAAGAAACCTCTTTTATCGTTTTAAATTACTGAAATTTCAATATTATTAAAAAAGATTTCTTTAGCTTGTTTTTAATATTATTAACCAATCATTTGTCTTACCTGATTTAATTGCATTTTTCATTAGTCTGTCGTTATTTTTAAATATTTTAACCATTTAACCATTTCAATAAATATGTAAGTAAACTTGTCACATGCTTCATTAATAGAGGAGTTGATAAAGCAGTCCCTATCATATGATTCAACTTTATCATAAAGTAGATTGAAATTTGATTTGTTGTATAACACTATTTGTCTTTTATATGTAGAATTTAGCTCATACGGGAACTGGTAATATTATATATATTGATTTATGATCACTTATGCTAGCTGGAACTTCTATAGTACCAGCATTTCTATATGGCATATCATATGGTACAATGATTGGGTCAAGAATGGAAAATGTTATTTACGACGTCATACGGGTTTTGGTCCAGGTTATTTACGACAATGTTTATGTTGTCATTTTGTTTAGTAACAACTACTACACCAGTATTATTTATCGAAATTTAATTGAAAAAATAAATCAGAGATATAGTTAGATAAAAAATGTTTGAGACAGATATAGAAGAGAAAATATGAATGGAAGAAAAATATAATGCATGTCATATAAATCAATATTCTTCTGAAACAACCTAAACTGTAATGCCACAAATATATATCGTGAAATGTTAGTCTTACGTCATTTCTGAACGCCCGTAGTAAATGTTATATATTTCTTATACACTTTACGTTGTTATAGAATAAATGATATATCTTAATATCACATCTAGTAGTGGAATTTCACGTAACCAAGTGGAATCTATATATGTAATTGGATCCAAGTATATATATACCATCTGTTTCAAGCCTCATAGTTCCGTACTTTAATGAAATTAAAGTCCACCATGGTTTTAATATGTACTGTAGACTCTTGTATTTTACATCGTCTTAACTACTTCATAGATTATGGTTCATGATTGAACATTCCACCTGAGGTAGTACCATTTATCAACATGACCAAATAGGAGGATATATTTCGAATTTCACTAGAGTTCTTGAACATCAACATAATATTATCATTCTCGCCTCATCTTGTATTCGACTTATCTTCACTTCGACAAGCCATTTTCCTTTACCTATGTAAGGTCCCAGACCTTTTTGTAACACATTAACACATCTTCCTCTCTTAAGAAAAACCCAATACAACTGACCAGTGATACTGTGCACTCTACACATAAAAAGTGTTCACTATGATTTATGCATTTACATTGTAATGACCTGTACATAAAGGGTTATGTGTATTCATATTATGTGTTAAATGTTAACTTTGTTACATGATGATTTTGGCCGAGGTTATTCTATAGTTAGCAATATATTTAAACTCATATCACTAATACAGAATAACAGAATCTTTCGTTTGATGTTTCGATTGAATAGTTCGTCCCAAGGGTTGACTGTTTTGGATGAATCGAGGCTCTGTCTGGTTAACGCGAAAACAGTTATTCCAAGGGAAAAAGCCACGAATGATTATTGTTCTTGTATACTACAGTCGCTTTTCATATATCTTATTCATAATATATTTTATGACATATGCAAATATTACGCCATAGAGCGAGGAGGTTAGAAAAGGAACGTCGACGGATGTAAGATAATACTTCCTACCCCTGGACTCCATGTTCGGTATGCAAGAAACGTCGCATTTTGTTCCAGACACACGTCAGTTATTGGTTACTACGCTTAACGTTAGTTCAATATGTAGTTTTTAAACGTATTCAAATTTTAATACATTCAATTTAAATTACATGAGTAGATATTAAACTGACTGTAATTATTGCAGTATCTACACAGAGTCAGTGTTGTGCAAGTTCATTGATAATTCTTCCCCTCTCTTAATTAAGATTTACTATTATATCTAAAAGTAAGATGTGTAAATGAAAAATCGTCGGATACTCATACAAATAATGAATTGCTTGCAAATTTTATGTTTACTGATTATGGGTCTTGTTTCACGGATACTGCCACTAACCTACAGCGTCAAGGAAGCTAATGTTGAAGAAATCGGTAGCTGCAATTATTTGAGGAATGGTTATATCAAAGTTATATTGTATGAATGGGTCACACACTTCCATCACACGCTTTCTCCAATGTTAAAGAAGTATATTTAATGCCATAATCCAAATTCTTATTATGCTGTTTGTAAACTAAGGACATTCAGTAAGTTCCCCGTATATCAAATTGAGGAATACGAATAATGCCCTCCAAATATTGGTCTTCGTTGTACAGTCTCATAAAACGTAACAGAAACTTATTATTTCTAATAAAAATGGTATAGACAATTATTCCGTAATATATTTGCACTATAGTTTCTCCAATATTTGTCAACATCATGGTACAGAAAATGATTTATAATGTCTATGCACTATAATTTCTCCTCATTTTTACTAAAAAATGGTACAAAATATCGCTCCATAATATCTATGCTCTATAGTTTTTTTCTTTTTTCATCAACATGGTACAGGAATTTGCTCCATATTATCTAAATATCTATGCACTAAAATTTATCTCTTTTTCCATAAACATGGTATTGGATATTAAACATGGTACAGGGAATTGCTCCTTAATATCTATGCACTATAGTTTCTCTCTTTTTTTATAAACATTGTACTGAAAATTGCTCCATGATATTCATGCTCTATAATATCTCATCATAAGAATGGCACAGAGAAATGTTCCATGATATATATCAACTATAGTATGTCTTCCATCAAGGTATGTCCCAAAAGTAGTAGGACGACCCTATCATTTTTGTATTAAGGGTTTTACATGCAAACCAATGGTATTAATGGATAGATCGAAACATCTTCTATTGTCATAAAACATCGAATTAACTTTCAGTCATCATTAAGTTCATGCGAAAAGTCACCATATTAACGGAAGTTTTGAAGTACGGGGGACCTTGAAATTAGACGCCATTTAAAAAAAAACACCATTGCCTTGGTAAGGCAGACAACTTCCTCAATATCGTGCCAAATGTTATGTAATAACAGTGGACGTAATTTTAGACCATGTACGAATGTCGTTTAAAGATTCGACGTTATCGATAAATATTTGAATATTATGCGTACTTTTGAAATAACAAGTGCGAGTTTGAACAGTAAAAAAATTGGACGACGTCACGTTTAGAGTGTAAATTTAAAGTGTGGTAATATTTTGGTGTTGGGTGTAATATGACCCTACAGGATACTCTGAAGTTTATTTCAGACAACTCTTTAACAGTAGGCATATCCTGGAGTTTTATCTATTGGTGGTACAAACGGGTTTCCAATGGTGAGGCGAAAGTAACTGACCATCTGCGATCTGGACGACCGAAATCTTGTGTGATTTTCCTGTGATTCGAGTCAAATCTTCATGAAAAGCGCTTTCAGTACCTCCGGGCCATGTGCCTGAGTGTGCATTCTGTGATTAGGATATATGAGTCATCATAGTTTCGTGACATATACCAGAAGTGGGTGCAGTACCACAAAAAATGTGTTTTGCACAGCGGTTCATACCCTGAAAAAAGAATGACTTTCCTTTGAATGTCAACTTGACGTCGCACAAATAACGTCAAACTCCCCCGTACTTTGTTACATATCAATTGTTAAATGGTGGTGTACGATATTGAAATTTTGTATGCTTATAGCTTAATATAGAAAATGATTCATGGCAAGTTTTGATTAGATTGAAACACTAAAAGGCATATTTCTAAATGCGTCCTATTACTTTTGGGACACACCTCGTAACTATAGCGTTCTAATTCCTTTCTTCGATCAATTAATATGGAAATATTAATCACAAGAAGTATTTTTCTGCATAAGCTTATAAACACTAACTTAAGAAAATACAACCCTTCATTTGGGTGCAAGGAAATATCAAATCCCACCTCGTGTTATTATACCATGTTCCTTTGAGGTCGTTCAATTTTGCTCGAAAATGAAAAAAAAAATCAGCTATTGCTTACGGGTGTGAGGAATGCTGGATATTCAATTGCATATCATGAATAGACCCAAGGACATTATCATTTAAATTCTTGGTTGTGTTTTGTGCATTCCGCGGTTCCGTAGAACACAAAAACAAAATCCGATGGTTTTACTTATTGATGAAACTCTCCTATGCCGATGTGATAAGAACCCCCCCCCCCCCCCCCCACACACACACACAATTATTGCTTCCTAAATTGGTACCTTTATAAAGATTAGTCAGTTATGTGGCAGTTGCTTAGTAACATGGATCGCAATGTTACCAAGGCAGTGTGGTTCGGTCATAAACACAAAGAAGATTTTTATTAATGAAAGGTCATTAAATATATGCATTACAGCATTGTACTTCCTCAGATATTGAGTCATTTTCAATGTTTACTGATCGACCCTTTTCGAGTCTTCTGTAGACGTTAATGCAAGGTAGATGGCTGAACTTCTACATATACATAGGTTACGGTCCATGCCCCAGTCAAAGAAAGTGCAACACCAATGACAATCATAATAAAGGCACTTAAAATTAATTTTTTAAAACAAGTAAGTAATACCGCATCGAAGAAAAACTGAAAGTTAAAGGTTAAGGTGGATGGTAACATTTACTGTGGGATTGTTTAGTTTCTTATTTTAGAGTTTAAAGGTAACACACCACTGTAGATGATTTAGTTATTTATTCATGGCGAGAACAAAAATGACTGGAATGTAGTAAATATACATAATTAATTCTAGACAAACTGTCTAATCATGTAAATCAAAACGGTTCATTGACTTTAATTAAGGACATTGTAGTATTTGTTTGACAATGACAAAAAGAGAACGTCGATATATACACTCTGTCGTGACAAGTCTATAGCATTTTTAATCTATAGCAACACGGGACAAACGGCTTCTCTTGAACAATAGATACTTTATGTAATCTTGTAGTACGTAAAGGCAAGCGTCACTTGTATCGAAACACGCTTATAATGGAGCTGTGGATGTTGTTTGTCAGGTTACTGTGTGTCTGGTGGCGTTATACTGATGTTAATGGGAGCACAGTTGCTTCAAATGTCCTTTGTTAAGACGGTGTCTCCGCTCAAGAGTTCATTGGATGCGAGTATCATTAAGACATCTCATGCAGAATCAAGGATAGAATGTGCGAACATGTGTATGTTGAACGGCTGTGGGGCTTTCACCTTTATGGAAGAAGGTAGATATATGATATAAAACTGTTTATTCTAAAATAGCATTCTCATAAGAAGTATGCATTTTATATATATTTTTAAAGAATCATTTGATTTCTTTTTAACGTTTTTATTTTGGCAACATCGCTCTTCAACAATTTTAAATGATAAACAAAACAAATTAATATTTCATGTTTATTGATACAAATGACAAAACAATTTGAATATTTTTTATTGTTACATATTAACACAGTTTGATTAGATTTGCATATTTTTGTTTTACTCTACACACTTGTGCTTCTTGTCGCATATAAAAGTAGAATAGTATGCATAGAAAGTGTTTTCATATACACAATTTCATTTTATGATGTTTTAGGAGGTTGTGTGTGTGTGTGTGTGTGTGTGTGTGTGTGTGTGTGTGTTTGTGTGTGTGATTTAAGGTGTTAAATCCATTCGCCGAGTAGTCCTTGGGTAACTCAAGATTTGGAGCTCTTCCGCCTAGCAGTCTTGGAATAACTCCCGAGTTGGGAGTTCCTCCGCCAAGTACTCCTAGGGTAACTCCCGAGTTGGAGTTCGTCCGCCAAGTAGTCTTGGTATAACTCCCGAGTTGGGGTTTCTCCGCCAATTATTCCTGGGGTAACTCCCGAGTTGGGGTTACTGATGAGTTGGGGTTCCTCCGCCAACTAATCCTTGGGTAACTCCCGATTTGGGGTTCCTCTGCAAAGTTTTCCTTGGGTAACTCCCGAGTTGGAGTTCCTCCACCAAGAAGTCCTGGGGTAACTCCCGAGTTGGAGTTCCTCCGCCAAGTAGTCCTTTGGTAACTTCCTAGTTGGAGTTCCTTCGCAAAGTGTCCTTGGGTAAATCCCGAGTTGGAGTTCCTCCGCAAAGTAGTCCTTGGTAAACTCCCGAATTGGAGTTCCTCCGCCAAGTAGTCCTGGGGTAACTCCCGAGTTGGAGTTCCTCCGCCTAGTAGTCCTGGTTAACTCCCGACCGCCAAGTAGTCTTTGGATAATTCCCGAGTCGGAGTTCCTCCGCCAAAAACAGTCCGTGTGGTTTCGGCTAAGAATATAATCACTGTCTATCACTGCAGAGGGGTAGGAATCCTCATAATGGGTGTCATGTTCATTTTATTATTTTTTGTCATGTTCATTATTGCGGTTGAATAATCAACCCCTGTGTGGTTCCAGGAAGCCATGAGTGATGGCAAGAATAAGATCACTGTGACTTATGCATGTCGTAAGAAGCGACAAATTGAGTAATACGATAGAATTTGCTGAAACTCTGCAGTTCTGCAGGTATCAAGGTTCTATTTCATTCTGCATATTCATTTGTTGATGTATTTGTTTAAGCTGTATGTTAATTTGTTGTTTTTGTACATGTAGAGTGAACCTGGTATCTTCCTTCCTGTTGGCGTCGAATAACCTATAATGTGTTGGTACGCCGTAAAACCTTATTCATTCCTCCGCCAAATAGTCCTGGGGTAACTCTCGAGTTGAAGTTTCTCCGCCAAGTATTCTTTGGGTAACTCCCGAAGTGGAGTTCCTCTGCCAAGTAGTCCTGGAGTAACTCCCAAGTTGGCACTAAAGAGTGTGGACTATAACATTTGGGGACACACTTGTCAGCCTGGCTTGAGTTCTCAAACGACGGTCAGGATACTGATTGTTCCCAGGCGGTAACTTCTGTTGTCACGTCTCTTTGATTTGTCTTAACCGGAATTATAATTGTATGTATTCAATGAATTATTGTGCATAACTGTTGGGATAGCCACGTCCTTACCCACAACCTTGTTGTTTTTAACAATGTCAGACAGGTTTCAAAGTCCTCTCCAATTTTAATCCATTTAGAACCAACAGTAATTGCATTTTTCCAATTTTTATATGTATGTTTAATTATATATTTTTTTGAATAAGTGGATAATTTTATTTTTAGTTTTAAAACATTATATCATACGACGACAGTAAAATGTGAATTTTTTTTTCTGAAAATCATATTTTTTTCAAAAAAACAAGGCAATGTATTGTATAATTGTTTCTGTTCATACTTTTCTATTTTTTAAACAATATTTAATTGAACAACCAAAAAAAAAGCACGTGACAATTATCCATTGTTCGTTTGCTCACTCACTCACTCACTCACTCACTCACTCACTCACTCACTCACTCACTCACTCACTCACTCACTCACTCACTCACTTTATTTATTAATATTTTTATTTATTAATTTATTTAATTATTGATACATTCATACACCCATCAACAACTTCATCCATCCATCCATCCATCTATTTATTAATTACACTAGTTTTACTACAAAATAATGATCAACAATTTAACATTGTACTACGAATAAATTTATCTCATATTAATACATTTTATTACATTTATTTCAGGAAAAGTAGATCAAAGCTTATTTTTAATAAAATTAAAAACAAACGTTAAAATAAAAAAGTTAAAAATTAAAATATTACGATTATTAGCAAACAGTAAATCATTTTTTCTTAAGAATCAAATATTAATTTTCATTTTTAATACATTCATGTTACTGCAAATTTCAAATTCGATGATGATGGGAACCCTTGCAGTCTAGCTTGTACTTCATAAAGATATAAAATGAAAGTAAATAAATCAGAGCATTAATTTCATGTGCTTTTATGTTTGCCAACTCCTTGATAACAAGTTCGAAATATTGATTCCATTCTCAGGTTAAACATTAAATTTTATTGCGCTTTGATCTAAAACAGCACTTTATGAGTCCATTCCAAACTCAACCTTAGCCAGCAAATTAAATTTAAAAATCAAATCATTCTGAAACAGCACCAACTGTTCATGTGTCAGATATCTAAATGTCGTATATCGGTAAATTATCTCTTTTTACATTACAATGAGAACGTATTATGAAGTCGCTTAATATGGAAAACCTTTTTAATTGCTTTTAATGCATTTTGTTTTGCGCACAACTCAAATTAACAACATTTAAGTTATGACTTAAGTGAGTAATGAGTTATTTCATGACTAACCAGGCCCATAAATGGGTCACTTCATCGTTGAATTTGTTTGTTCTGTTCTATATAAAAAAAAAGGTCTAGGATGTCCACGTTAAAAAAACCTAATATTCTTTTAATAAATGTGCACAATAACTAGTTGATTGACCAGCTTATTTTGTTTTTAAAGACAGTGCAGTGACACCCCTATGTTTTTTTAAAAAGAAGTCTTTAAATACCCATAAAACACCCATCTGTTAAAACCCTATGTAAGTCACTTTTAAACACAAGTGATGTCTAATTGCAGTATATGCTATGTCAGCTTTTGCTCTACTCATCTGTTTCAAGAAGGGACTTTACAGACCTTTTGAACTATTTCGAAAATATTTCAAACCGAATTACATAACGATTCATTTTTTAGGGCAATCGTCATGTAACTGTCACTAAAATAGGGTGCAATTGTGTGGTGAGTCGTATATTTTTAGGGATCTGAATGTCGGTAGTAGTCATTCTACATTTGATGGAAGAGTTTTGTCATATACCTAATGCATATCTGTTACAATGCGCACACATCTTATATTAATATAGTTTAAACATATCTTATTGCTTCTATTTGCACAAAACAGCAGTATGATTGAGCCACACGTTATGCCAACATAAGATTCGGCCCTTCTTAACAAAAGCTAAATTATATATAAAACAACCTTAATATTTTTGTCGCACTTACTAGATATGGCATCGGAATTGACTCCGCCAAACAGGCGTGACAAATGCCAGAATGAGATAATAAGAGAGATCTTATACCACGTAGCTTACATGGAATCTGTAATCCTAATGAAAGTGTAATGGTAGAATACCCGCCGTGCACGGGGAAGGTCTTGGGTTCGATTCCCGGCCAGGTCATACCAAATACTTTAACAATGGCACTAGAAAACAGCATTGCTTGGCCCATAAGCAACAGAAGATAGTTCTAAGTCTGGTCGACCCGGTTTCAGTAAAATGTGACTTGATGGGACATCATACCATATGTCTGCGGCAATGATACTCCAGTCGTGGCAGTATTCAGAATACTGTCTCAAATATAATCAGTCGCGATATTACTGAAACTTTATTGAAAGCGACGCTAAACACCATACAACATTACAATATTTACTTTGTTTCTGCTTTACCGTTTAATTTTGATACATCTTTACTGCGGTTTTATATAAGGAAATGCATAGTACCATGCATTCAGTAAGAAATGGAATGAAATTAAACACATTTGAAATGTGTTATGTGTTATATATACGGATTTGGTTTAATCAATTAAGAAAGCACGCTGATTCTGAGTAGAAACCAACGTCTTTCCGCAAGAAACAATTCATTGTTTCAAAATACAGGAGTGAACACTCATGTATAACTCAAATTTACGTTTAAAGCAGTGATAGGTAAGTGACCCTTTGAGGTCATTGGTTAGAACATTTTTAGATGTTATATTGCAATTAGTTGTGCTTCTAAAATAACTGCTCAGCGAATGAATTGACAGTCAAGTATAAGCTTACTATTTATATATTACACATTATCAGACATGCAGGAACTATCTCCAATTTTCAGGTCACTTTGACAGACCTTGTTACAATACACAGTCACATAAAGATTACATTGGCACGTGGAGTACTGGTTACACTGGCCGCACGTGTCAGAGATGGGATTCCCAGAGTCCACACACACATTCTACAACTGACAGTCGCCAACTTCCCTGACGCAACTCTAGCTGCTGCAGCTAACTATTGCCGTAACCCTGGTGCGGAAGATCACATATGGTGTTATACAACGGATCCGAATGTACGCTCTGAATCATGTGACATTCACAGATGCATGGACTCAATTGGTAAGGGTTACCAATCTGCGATATCAATGCTTTATGGATTTTAATTATTTGATTAACATGTGTGGATGTCGATGTAACCACGACTCCGTACACTTTCAGTTAAACGCTTGCTAACGTTAGTTACAAAAATGTAACATTTTTTCCTGGACAATTGCTCAACCTTAAATATGTACACACTACGCGATATTGTTAGGGAACCAGTCATTACTGTTTAACGATGCTCAACACAGGTATATCATTTATCATTTTTTACTCACGATCATAAACTAAGCCTTGGAATGTTCCGTTGGTGCCCAGCATCTAAAGGACTCATTTGCAATATATAGGTTATATAGGTCGATAGTAACTTGATGAGGCATCATATCTTGGACTACATAAAAAAATGTATGATGTATAATGTAACATCTGTATTGTCCCTCCTAAACGTTATATTTCTACTTAATTATATATCTTTTCATCAATATTCGACCAAATATAACTCTAATGTTTCATGTTATCGTATGTTAACAGAGTACCTTTTCGTACTAGCTATATATATATTTATATATTGAGGAGAACTTCGCCATTAGCACCACGCGTTTAATCCTTTTTACATTATTATTAGTGTATACACTTGTGTTATTGCATAAAATGTATTTGAATTGAGAACTAAAGTTTAAACCAAATGTTTAATGTAGATGCCATCGTAACATAGACAGAAATAATGTTTAAAGCGTCGTTTTACTCCTTATAAAATATAAATTTAAACTAAATGCCGTGGCGGCGGATAAGCCAGACACAACACAACACGTTCAACAAAACAAAAAAGTATGGCAAAATCAAAAAGGATATTGTCTTAAACACATATTACCGAATAATGTGTGCGATTCTAGTCCGGTAAATCTTTTAGGATATTAACATAGGTTAAGACATTGGCCTATGTAATATGGAATAACTACGATCTGAAACAACTCTGAAATGAGAATTTTATGTTCTTATTTCGAAATATTTATGTATAATATTTTCATACTGTTGATATAGAATTCAAAACGGGTATATTTTCAGATTACTTAGCATTAAACTTTCTTTATGGTAACATTATTTCCCTTGGAATTTCTGTTTTAAGCTCCTGTGACAATCATAGTGATTTATCTTTACTTGACTTACCGGTTGTAAAACAAATGAATAAAATAGTCTGTTTAATAAATGTTATCAATTTTAATATTTGTTTTATTAATTTAGCAACGCTGTACATACTACTGTCTATATGGCACCGTTTCTAAATAGTATCCATTAACATACGAACCGTTTGACCTTTAGGATGACAAAGCATAAATTAATGAATTGATGCTCGTGGTGCACTGTAGAGGATTAAACACAGACCACTGGATCGTGGACATAACATCCTACTTAAACATGTACCATATCCTTATACGAGTGATTTAAGATTTTGACACAATATCACTTGCCTCTCAACGCTTAAGTCGTCGAAAGTTTGAGCCTAGCTAGTTTCAAAATCGTCTATGTGAGAATGTAATTTGCGTAATGGACAGTGAGTCTACTGAGGTGTATGTATATGGAGCTAACATCTTCCTCCACATGAGAATTAGGTGTGATCCATAATCTGTGATGTGTTACAAATAGCGTTCACTTATTATAATTGGAATCGTTCATTGAAAATCATGTGAATCACATGTACAACGTTCTGAATATTTTCACGATATTAATAATCTCATTTTTATTTCAGATAATTGTAGAATGTACCGTCCTAATCAAATCCCTCCCGAGCTGGACTCGCCAGGATTCACATATTTCACAGTGGCAGGTAGGATATATGTGAATATATAAATCTGGAATAAAGTTGAAAAGGGAAAAGTTCACACACGTTTTTGTTGAAGAAATCGTTGTATGTGAGAATGGAATGTTCTAAAAAATATTCAAGAACGCACTCAACATATTTAAATGCATTGTTTTGGAAATAGATATGTTCCATTTGAAACAGCAATGTACAAAATGTACAAAAATGTACATTTCGTGTGGGACCTTGCTCGTATCAAACATACTTCGCATACCAAATATTAGAATTCCATTCTTGTCAATCAGTATTTAGATATTATTTCTATTGCTGATTGTCCTGGTGTGATAATAATGTAATACGTAGATATCTGTATCAGTATCATGCTACTACAGAGGAATAACAGTTCTGTTATATAGAAAATATTAGAATACGCAACTCAACTCGCTCGACAATGTTCCGCCAAGCAATTGTTACCGTTTGGTATCTAATAAGCTTTGTAAAGATAACTCTACTCTATTATCATATTTATCATTTTATATAAAAAAGTAATTCTTAAAGATTAAATCGCAATTTATTGGACACTAGTCTGAAGGAAAAAAATCAAGATAGTCCGAATCAGAGTTTACTTAGTTACTTGTCTAGTGAATATTTTATTTATTCGAGCATGCCTTTATGATATCAGATACTGCCTGTTGATTTGATAAATAGAAACTGACGTGATACGACGGATGATTAAAACGATACAAATTACTGTGCGAAGAAAATAGTTTCTAATAAAAGGATCCATTGTAGGTCGAGAATGCGTAACAAAGGTCGAGTCGGTTTATCTTCAAATTATGGTGGTCATTATGATGGCCTTTCATTTAATCTTTGGCGACTAGCTACAATAATTTTGATATCTCAATGTAATTAGAATTGTTACCACATGCATTTAATTTCTTACATTGCCAGTCATGCTTGAATCTTCTTAAACTTGCAGGTATTTTTGACAATTTATGCTACAATCACAGTTCACATAAGGATTATACAGGTACATGGAACTTATCCTTCACGGGCCGTATTTGCCAGAGGTGGGACTCGCAGGTTCCGCATGGACATTCTAGGAATCACCCGACACTTTTCCCTGATGCGACGCTGAATGATGCAGAAAACTTTTTGCCGTGACCCAGACAATTCAGGATATCTGTGGTGCTATACCAACGATCCATATAAACGTTTTGAATCATGCAAGATTTTTAAATGCATAAACATAACGTGTAAGTAATGTTAAAGTATAATTATTATTATCTAGGTGTTAGTAATGTTTAGTAAGTATTATTATATATTACATGCTTCACTTATGGATTCCTTGTTTTATTCTTGATATATATACAATTACGAAATAGTAACATGGGGGAAACATGCAAAGTTAGTCCAAAGTAAATTGAACCAGATATAAAACTTTTTTAAAAGTATAAAACTATTCATAATATGCAATCTGGATTTAGGGAAAATTACTTTTGCCAAACTACTTCGACCCATCTCATAAAGCATGACTTAGAGATGTAGACTGAGGAAGTTATGTTGGCGCTGTATTTCTCTATTTACGCAAAACATTCGCACTGATTGATCATACAGTAATTGACAAATTGAAACTTTAATATTTTTCCGACTTCTACTGTTGGAATAATTTTTCTCGAATAGAAAACAATATATTAGAGTGAAAAATCTAAACTCAGTTAGCTTTCAATTAAATCGGACATACCACAATAGTCTGTATTAGAAATACTTACTTTTTCATTTATATATGAAGAGCATCGCTTTTATTTCTGAAATTTGAAGTACTGATCTCTATGCTGATGAAACATCAAGTAATTTATTAGAAATACAGGACGGATTAAATTCAATGAGTAGCTGGTATACAAATAATAACATTTCATTACATCCTGGAAAAATAACAAGTGCGTGGTAATTGCTACGAAATTAAGGAGTAAAAATGAACTGATTTTATCAATTAACAACGTGATTGTAGAAAATGATACCATTCAGAAACGATTAGCGTTGATATAGACAATACCACACCATTGTAAACTCACTTTACTAAACTATGTGCCAAATCAAACTAAAAATTAGTCAAATTCTCAAAGAATATCATATTATTAAACATGTGAAATGAAAGTATTGTTTTACAATTCCTACATTAAATATTGTTATATTGTTTAGGGAAAGGCAAACATATACAAAATAATGTATAAAAATGATAAAACTCAGAATAGAGCAGCGAGAATAATACTTAATAAACCATTGAAAACAATTTCTCAAGAAATGTTCAATGAATTGCAATGGCATTTATTTTCCAAAAGATGTAAGTATCGTCAGTATTTAAAGCTATTAATAATATAGCACCACCCTAAATATCAAACCGTTTGATATTTTCAAATAATACTTCATATAATTTACGATCGATTGATAGAAAAGATCTCGTTTCTCAAAAGGCTTGCACCAATTATCAAAAAAATAGCTTTAGTTATAACTTATAATAGTACACGAATATGGAATGTTATACCAGTATCATTAAAAAAACTACTCCTTTTTATGTTAATCTAAAACTTATCTTTTCCAATGATCTAATAAATGATTTTTGTTGTTGTTTGAATATAATAGTATAAAATGTACATATGTGTAAATGCTAAGATGCATGTATCACTTAACTGAGTGTTTGTCACAAGTATAGTGTTTATATATGTTTACACTTCAATTTGTTATATGATTTTGTAATAATTTAAATGTTGTTGCAGAAGGGCATATTGAAAATATGATGTGTACATTGAGTTCAATAGTATTATGTCATAATGTGTTACCGTCTATTAATAAATATATTATTATAAGCTAAAATGTGATCAAAATCAAATTTATGCAAATGATCAAAATTAGATACAAAAGAACATGTTAGAAATGTTTACTAAAGCAAGACTATAAAATGTTCCTTGACCCTTTTTAAGAAAAAATGAGCACATCGCTTTGTGTACAATGTGTATTTATACTAGTATATGTTGTTCATCTGATATTGCAAACCTTGTGTGTAAATCTGTTAGTCTGACTGTTTTATTTGAAAGTGATATGAAATAAACTGTTGATCTTTTTAAATTAGCTTAGCCAATTTCATTGAATAGAATATAGTATTGCCTTATGACGCTTTACTCATCTGTTTCAGAATATGACCTTAATCAAGAAGACGATATATGCTTGGTTTGCACCATGAAAGAATATTGTACCAAGACTTATATTGTGACAAGAAATGCTATTTTGAATTGCTGTGTTGCAATACATGAAGAAAATTATAGTCAATAATCAATCAGCTAATGAGAATTGATATGTTTGTCTGTTAAATAGGCACAATCAGCAATTATATTTGAGATAAGTTACTGCATGTATAGTAGATACATGTGCATGTGTGTGAGAGAGTTTGATACACGATGTATAAAGTACAGACAAAGAGCAAATGGGGATATAATAATGGAGGTGACTTAAAGAATGTATATGGTCTACATAGTTTTGTTAATCGTAGTATGCTGTCCCAGATAATGTTAAATAGCGCTTATGTGCATTTTTGTGTGCAAATGTAATTGTTGGAGCTGCACGATAACATTCACCAGTCTGACTGAGACAGTAATGTGCTTAACAATATGTGTGCTTTACTTACGTGTAGTGTACTTGAATAAATAATTAACTGTTTGGTGAAATTGGTAACAAATTATATAGATAGTTGTGTGATTTGAATGTCTTTGCATTGTTTGTAATATATTTGCTAAAATCATATCGTATTTGCTCAATGCTGACTATAATTTGCATTTGTTTTTTAATAAATAATTGGCTATTTTGGTTATATAGGTGTACATTTAAAAAAAACGTTGACATAACGTTGAAATACTCATGTGGTTAACTGAACAAATATATGTGCTATACTTAACTGTTGTGTGCTATAGTTAAGCTGTGTTTGCTATACTTAAGCGGTGTAGCGGTGTGTGCTATACTTAAGCGGTGTGTGCTATGCTTAATTGTTGTGTACTATATTTAAGCGGTGTGTGCAGTGGTGTGTGCTTAAGTGATTTGTGAAATACTAATGTGTTTTGTGCTATACTTAAGTGTTGTGTGCTATATTTAAATGGTGTGTGAAATACTTAGGTGGTGTGTACTATACTTAAGTGTTGTATCCAATTCTTAAATGTTGTGTGCTGTACTGATGTACTGATGTGTTGTGTGTTATATTTAAGTGTTGTGTGATTAATTTAATAAGTGGCTGCTTAGCAAAATAGGTAAACATTTATATATATATATAAAAATAGTTGTGTTATTTGAATGACATTACAAACTTTACCTGGTTGTTTGAATAGTTGATATATTTAATCGAAAGAACATGTGATATAATAACATGTTTGGTATTTGATAAAATAGGTAGACCAGCTTATGTATAAATTGAGATAGTGTTTGATTAAGAGGGGTTCAAATCAATGTTAAACATTTTTCATATGTAAGATGTGTGAGGTAAAACTGTATGCTTTCTAAAGAACTATTTGTTTGACAGGGATGTTAGTGTAAAAAGAGCAATATTATTTGCGTTTTATTCTTTCTGTTTAAATCATTTTAGTATAATATATCTTACCATGCTCATCAGCTCTTTGTTCTACACTACGATCGATAAAGAATACATGGACGAGAATCGAACTACTTAACCGATGCTTCAGGAGGGTAATTTATTGTCATTAAGATGGGTCTTATAATGTGATTTAAACTCTTTTATTATGTGATTTAAACTGTCTTATTATGTGATTTAAACTGTTTTAATTAACACTAGAACATGATGTTGGACTGTCTATGTTAAAATGACTGAAATAAACGAGACAGGTTCAAAGAGAAAACGCACTATTAAACTCTGGTTATCGTATAAACATGTAACTTTAAATTTCTTCATTTTATATAAGTTTATACTAATTTATTTCAGCTAGGCAGAGAACCAAAACTGAGTGTTATTTGTATGTGTCGCTTATTTTATTATGTTAGTATTGCCATTCGCCTCTTACTACTAATCCAACTGGAAAAGTTATCAGTTACTGGTAAACCTTCCAGGATCCAAGGAAAAATGAACTGATCGTCTGTTAACCCTCGGTTGCATGAATATGTTTAATATTTAAACACATTTGAATTGTACTTATTCAAACTTGATTGCCTATTAATTGTACTTATTCAAACTTGATTGCCTATTAATTGCACTTATTCAAACTTGATTGCCTATTAATTGTACTTATTCAAACTATTAATTGTACTTATTCAAACTTGATTGCCTATTAATTGTACTTATTCAAACTTGATTGCCTATTAATTGTGTTCATGCTGCTTTGATGTCTATGACTTTTGCATGCTCGTCACATGTCGATAATATATTTTCCTATTTATCATGTCATTGGTATCTGGATTCTTTAAGCATGACGTATTGTATTGCTCCCTGCTTGGTTTGTTCACACGATTGTGGATCTTCTTGAATATTTTATACTTTATACAAATAGGATCGTAATATAATCTCTTTATTTGTAAATGACACGTTAGCAACTGACTCCTAAACATATTTACAAGTCTATGGTATCAACGTTAGAGTATGTGACCACGTGCTGTTAAACAATAAGTTAAATGGAATGTAGTGGTACAGAATAGGAGGGTCAGATCTCATCTAAATGGTTTTTATAAAAGATACTTTCGTGCTTTGACACAGTTTTGTTATTATTTTTCATCTCATTTAGAATTACTCGTAAGTAGATTATCGTCCAGGTCGGTGCTAATGCTACACGAAGTTGATGTGTGTGTCATAGACAGACTATGTTGTCTTGTCTTAGTTCCACATCGGGTATATCGTATATTAATATTTATTTCAGGGTAAGGGTCAAATAAGCTCTCAAATAAGTTAAACAGCAAAACAGCAACCGTTTGACAAATAAACTTAGCATGTAAAACAGTAAAAAAGGAATATGAAAGTACTAACAAACTACGGGTTACACTATTTTGATTGAATATTGAAAAGGGTTTCAACAACATGGAGTATGGTAAACTACTTGAAATAATTTAAGTTTTGACAACCCGCTTTAAAAATCAGTTTAAGTATTAAACAATGTGTAAAGCTCCTGTCTCTCTCTGGCAGTTTACATGTTTATAACTGTATGTCTGTCTGGCTTTCATTGTATTTCTATCACTCTTTCTAAAATATACCTTCTCACTTTTTTTCTCTTTCATTATATCTTCGTTTTCTCTTTCTTTTCCAACTGTCTCTACCTGTCTATTTTATCATTATTACTCTCTTTTTGTCTCATTAATTCAATTTTCTCTATCTTCCCAGTTCCTATCTTTGTTTCTCTAAATTTCTGTATTTTTTTAATTCCAATTATCTATATGAGATTAGATATAAAACGTATGTTTGCCATACCGCATGAGTTAGAGACACGCCAGTGTTTAACATTAATAAGCAATTGATTCGTGTTATTTCGCTGCTCAATAATTCATGTAGCAAGTCTTAAAAAGCAATATGTATGTATTTTTAATTTTGTCTCCAGTTCGAGCATAACTGTTTTTCTTTGTTCGCTGCAATCCAGGAGGAATTGTACATTTTAAATGTGAAAGTGGAACAAGTACTAAAATGTTATATATTGTTAAACGGACTAAACACTGAACTTAACTACTAGTGCTATTTTTGTTTTGCATTCATACTGAATTATATATATATTTTCATCCATTATGTCTTTAATGTACTACGAAAAGGGTTTGATCTTTTGTTCTGTATTCAATAGTTAAAAAAAAGTTTGCCCTAAATAGAGACTCAAATGAAAAACGAGCATTTTATTGTTTGTCAACCACTAGACTACCAAATTATGATGGAAAAGTAGGGATCATGTATCATCCAAGATATGTTTTCTGTTTAGTGTGTACAATGTTCATACCCAAATTTCTCCAAGCGTCAATCGTTTTTCTAAATACTTTTCTTTGTTCCAATTTAAACATGACAATTCTTTCAAAATGTTCAAAATACATCAATAATGCCATTCAAATAAAATATGAGCATTAAAATAAGAAAAATGCATTTTTAAAAAGAAGAAAGAAGCATTTCTTATAACTGCCATCATTCGACTACCCAACGAACGCATTTCCTGTTTCCGATAGTTCATTAGTATCGATAATAGGTTATGTCTGGTTCGTTTAAAGGGAATATATCAGGATTTTTAAAAAAATTAAAATTGGCTCAATTTTTTTTTCCAAACAATCATACCTTTATATACTCACTGACCCTTTATTACCAAAAGGATATATATTTAAACATGCCAAAATAATATACTGAAAATGGCTTTCCTAATTTTGTTAGACTAAAATAGATTGTCCGTTAAAAATATATTTTGTGATGTATCAGATGAGTTACGTTATTTCATTTCGATTTCAATTTGATCAGTTATACAGGTTTGCACTAGTACAAATTGTTTCAGTTTTAAAAAAGTCCGAATGGTGATGCGAAGGTGGTCAGGCAGTATTTAAGTGCTGTCTTGTCTTTAAATTGGGATTTCTTTTCAAGTTAACCTGTCCAACTTAAATATTGTCACGTTCTGGTGGATTTGACATCCAAATTATTCGAATTTTATTTTTTTATGATAATGAGATGCTTTTAATTCATTTTGAGAACTATATTATTTTTAAGACATTTATAGCATATTATCATGAACTACTCTCTTTAAAAACGCTACATGTATAACATAATACAGTAGAACCTCGTTGGCTCGAGCACGGATAGCTGAAACACCACATATAGCTCGAACCACTAAGCTCGTCCCGGTCGCATTCCTATTTCGATATAAATGTATGTACATGTTAGGTATGATGTTGAACAATACTTAGCTCGAACAACCCTTAACTCGAACTACTTTGTACAGTTCCATCGGGTTTGAGCCATCGAAGTTCTACTGTAATTCAAAAAGTGAAACCAGATTTATTGTTCATATGTATATGACAGATGACAATGTAGTGGACATCAAAATATCAATGTTCGCAAAATATCATGTATCGCTAAAAATAATTGATGTCTCAGCATGCTCGTTTGTGTCTCAGCAATAGTTGATCTAACTACTTTTTTTAATTCACGGAACAATTAATCCGCTATTTTTTATTTCTAATAGCTTCGTCTTAATACTGAAGAGCCTTCGCCACTATATGATATAATGTATTAGGATTGACTGGGATGGATTATCTCCCTTGACTATCTTTCCGCCATTTGCTTCGCATTACACATTGTGTTTATTTTGATAAATAAAGAAGATCGTCGTTTCGTCTAAGTTGTTCCTTTGTTTACTGGCGTGGTGGCAGCGGTGGGATACGAAGAGACTGGTGACTCTTTGTTTACTGGCGCTTATTAATATTTGTGTATGACAATTATTGTCAAATTAAATAATACAGAGATGGTCTTTGTTATCCGAAATATTCTTTCTTATTTAAGTTCAAATGTCAATGAAAGTGCTTTAATATCTTTTGAGAAAATACATAAAATGTCAAGTGGCGGGTTAGCTGTTCCGTTCAATATATAATTACCGTATTATGTGATGATGGACCGCAACGAGTGTAAGTAAATGTATGCAGCAGAATATCATATCAGTATTTTAATGGAAATTTAATCACTAAGATTACTGTCCATTGTTTTTAAATGACCGTACAATTACACAACATAATGGATGATGTATGAATCTAGTTTGACAGGCTTTATTCATATATACATGTGATAGTTCACATTTCCTATTGCAAATTAATCGTGCAGAAATTAAATTGCATTGTCTAAGCTGATCAAGTTAAAACCATACCGATGAAATATCTTTTTACTGAAAAAAATGTGACAAATATTCCGTAAGATGTCTATTCATTTTATTTAATACCTGTTGTCCAGTCAGCAGACGTCGTTCCTCCTAATGGTGGATCTTGTGGAGCGTACGGACGTATGTGCAGGCGCTTATTGTCCGCTTGACGCTTTTTGTCCGCAACGCTTTTTATCCGCAAAAAAAATAGAAAAACGTCGATTTTTGTCCGCATGACGCATTTTATTCGCAGAAAATTTAGAAAAATGACGCTTTTTGTCCGCATGACGCCATTTCTCCGCAGAAAAAAAGAAAAATGACGCCTTTTGTCCGCATGACGCCTTTAATCCGCAAAAAAAATTAGAAAAACGTTGACTTTTGTCCGCATGACGCATTTTATCCGCAGAAAATATAGAAAAATGACGCCTTTTGTCCGCATGACACCTTTTGTCCGCAGAAAATTTAGAAAAATGATGCCTTTTGTCCGCATGACGCCTTTTGTCCGCAGAAAAATCAGAAAACGTCCACATCACGCCTTCTATCCGATTGTTGTAGTACAGCTTCATTTTTAAAAATATTTGGGATACACCGAGGCATGGTAGATCGCGTAAAGTGAAACACGGGGTAAGTAGGAACAAGGATAGGAAATGATCTATAGTAATATTCCTATTTAATCCATTTGACGAAGTATATATAGGCGCCATCATTATTAATGATCAACAAATATTGGAATGGTGGCAGATGAAGAGTGCTAGCGCTATTCATTAAGAAAAAATATTTTTCGTTTCGTCAATAGTGTTTTCACTGTACAAGCTTTTAGTATCAATTATATGGAATACAATTATCTTTAATTTTGGTCTACTCGAATAAAATCTACATATCTGCAAGATAATATGTGTTTTGTCCAATCTAATGTCACAGATAATTTGTGGTCGAGGAAAGTTAGAGCAAAGTGGTGAAGGCATGTTGTAACAGTATTTCAACTCAGTAAATATACTCCATTTATTTTTTTCATATTCATGTAATAAACTTAAACATTTGTCAATGTATTTCAATGGTAACACGTTATATACATGTATATGCATGTTCTAAGCGCATGTAATAAGGGGTTAAAAGAGATGATTCGGGAGATATCAGGTTTAAGGATCGACTTAACCATCAATTAGGGGTTAATAGAGATGATTCGGGAGATATCAGGTTTAAGGATCGACTTAACCATCAATTAGGGGTTAATAGAGATGATGCGGGAGATATCAAGTCCCAGGAGACTTAACCATCACTTAGGGGTAAATAGAGATGATTCGGGAGATATCAGGTTCTAGGAGACTTAACCATTAATAAGGGGTTAATAGAGATGATTCGGGAGATGTCAGGTTCTAAGATCGACTAAACTATCAATTAGGGGTAAATAGAGATGATTCGGGAGATATCAGGTTGTAGGAGACCTAGCTATCAATTAGGGGTTAAGAGAGATGATTCAGGGGATATCAGATTCTAGGATCGACTAAACCATCAATTATGGGTTAATAGACATGATTCGGGAGATATCAGGTTCTAGGAGACTCAACCATCAATTAGGGGTTAATAGAGATGATTCAGGAGATATCAGATTCTAGGATCGACTAAACCATCAATTACGGGTTAATAGACATGAATCGGGAGATATCAGGTTCTAGGATACCTAACCATCAATTAGGTGTTAATAGAGATGGTTCAGGAGATATCAGATTCTAGGATCGACTGAACCATCAATTAGGGGTTTAAAGACATGATTCGGGAGATATCAGGTTCTAGGTTCGACTTAAACATCAATTAGAGGTTAATAGACATGATTCGGGAGATGTCAGGTTCTAGGTAAAACTTTACCATCATTTAGGGGTTAATAGAGATTATTAAGGAGATGTCAGGTTCTATTAAACTTAACCATCAATTATAGGTTAATAGACATGATTCGGGAGATATCAGGTTTTAGGATCGACTTAACCATCAATTGAGGGTTAATAGACATGATTCGGGAGTTATCAGGTTCTAGAGACATAACCATCCATTAGGAGTTAATAAACATGATTCGGGAGATATCAGGTTCTAGGATCGACTTAACCATCAATTAGGGGTTAATAGAGATGATTCGGGAGATATCAGGTTGCAGGATCGACTTAACCATCAATTAGGGGTTTAAAGACATGATTCGGGAGATGTCAGATTCTAGGATCGACTTAACCATCAATTAGGGGTTTAAAGACATGATTCGAGAGATATCAGGTTGTAGGATGGACTTAACCATCAATTAGGGGTAAATAGACTTTATTCAGGAGATATCAGGTTCCAGGAGACTTAACCATCAATTAGGAGTTAATAGAGATGATTCGGGAGATATCAGGTTCTAGGAAACTTAACAATCAATTAGGGGTTAATAGACATGATTCGGGAGATATCAGGTTCTTGGAGACTTAACCATCAATTAGGGGTTAAAAGACATGATTCGGGAGATGTCAGGTTATAGGATCGACTTAACCATCAATTAGGGGTTGATAGAGATGATTCGGGAGATATCAGGTTTTAGGATCGACTTTACCATCAATTAGGGGTTAATAGAGATGATTTGGGAGATATCAGGTTCTAGGATCGACTCAACCATCAATTAGGGGTTAATATACATGATTCGGGAGATAACAGGTTCTAAGATAGAATTAACCATCAATTGGGGGTTAATAGAGATGATTTGTGAGATATCAGGTTCTAGGATAATCTTAACCATCAATTAGGGGTTAATAGACATGATCTGGGAAATATTTGGTTCTAGGATAGACTTAACCATCAATTAGTGGTTAATAGACATGATTCGGGAGATGTCAGGTTCGCTCTAGGATAGACTTAACCATCAATTAGGGGTTACTAGACATTATTATCAATTCAATTCAATGAAGGTTTTGGAAATTTCTTCTGTTTTCATCATTTATTATTGATTTTCACGGACAAATAGTAACACTATGTAACACATGTAGGCTTATTGTATTAAAAACGTATGACGCAATAATATTTTCACTCTAATATACTTGTAAGATGTATATTTGTTGTTTTGAGCAGTGATTTAATTGAGTGATATTTTTAACTTTCAAATGTGTAAAATATCGGTGAAGATAAATTCAAAGAGTATACTAGTATGTCTTTTACTCGAACTTTTGACAGTACAAAATAGACAAATTACAAATTCAATGTTCAGTTTGAAATCAATTGCATTTGAGTCTGAGCATTTCTGGTACGAGTTTATTCCAAAATTGAACAGCTCTTGGTGCAAGACGCTGCTTTACGGATTGTAACGTCATATCCGGTGTTATTTCCAAGTAGTTTTCGTCTGTCCCATATTGTGGCCATATCGGACTTGTATTAACACTGATGTCTTCGGGCTTGTTTGGGTTTCTGAAAAATATAAAAAAATTGTTTGAGTTCTTATTAATCAGCTACTTATGTAAGACATCGTCTCAATAGCATGGGTTTCAAAACACTGATATCAGGTATCCCATCCATGCTCATGTACCGGTGATTGTCAGTAAACAAATGCATGAACTCTTTTATGGGGCGCCATTTTACTAACTATTTAATACCATTTTGTGATGTCAGCTATTCGAATACGTGTTTCACATATTAGTTTTTAGGCCTAAATGTGTGATATCACACATTTAAATGTATGATATGACATAGTATATTCCGCCTCCCAGGTCATCAAAGAAAGTTTAATTGTTACCAGATTTGTTAAACAAATACCTGAGCTGCGTTCAGCACGTTAAACAGCAAAAGCGTTAACTGCCTGGTTCCCTAAAAGTATTGAGTACTGTGAGTTAATCTGAGGTTGAGCCAGTGTCCAGGAAAATGTGTTAGTTAAAGTTAGCAAACGTTTACCCGAACTGAACACAGTCCAGATTTGTCGGAATCGCGTTTTCTATTACAGTGTTGTTTTATTTTGAGAGAGTGCGTGTCTTAATTCAATTATCAAAATAACAAAATTAACCATATATTATATATTTTTGTAGAAAATCTATTACTTTTGAGTTATCTAAGAATGTATAAATTACTAAAACTAAAAACCAACAACATTTTAACTAACTATTATAGGGGCCTATGTATTTTGTTCAAAGTGTTAATGCTATGTAATACGAAAGTTAACATTTGTTTCGATGTTACCTCGGAATGGTTTGGTTACTTACCCTGTCTTGGCAAAGTTACTCCACATCGTCATAACCGCCTTTCTTACATGTTCTAAACGTGCATCAAGCGTTGTGTTGAAGTCTTGAAGAACACCAAATACAAACGCCAGTTCATCTACGTGATTGGCTACTCTTGGTCCGTCCATAAAGTCAGGCACTTCTTGAAGATGTGCAAGTGGCCTCGTAGCAAATCTATACATATATGTCGAGGCATTCGTGTTTGATTCATGTAAGTTAGCTGTCAAAACACTCGTAACAGAAAAATATGCATCATTGACTAAATCGGCCATTTTGTTAGCGCGTCTGACGTCATTTTTAGGATCTGTCCAATCAGTATATTCACAAATAGTAGCATGCTGAACTATTTCCGGAATCGCCTGGTTATAGTAGAAATTAAGATAATACGGAATCAAAATTTCGTCGAAACCTTTTTTACTTACTCCTTGAAAATCTGTTATATTCAACAAATTCATCCACAGTGTATGATCAATAATACCTTCTTTGCTATTCATTCCAATGATTAGGTCAACACTTTGAAACATGTGTATCGCTTCTTTTGCGAGACTTTGACCATTTATAATTGCATATGCATCGTCATATACAAAGTCATGATCCAGAACTGGTGCCAATGCTGTTATATGTACCAATGCTTCAGGACTGTTCATAATTTTGTTTATTTCAGAGCCACTTTTGGAACGAAGACATTTAACCATGTCTTGAGATGAATTTAAATGACAACCCATTAACTTCGAAAAGTTTCCCGCAAAATTTTGAGCATCAGCAATCTTTCTATTAATTCCTGCACTTGTTATACTTCCGCTTTCTGCTATGACTCTCTGAAAAAGACCTTTATTACCTGGATACAGTGCCTGGTATACTGCACTTATCGACCCGGCAGACTCACCAAATACCGTCACGCGTGTTGTATCTCCACCGAAGGCATGTATGTTATCATGCACCCATTTAATAGCAAGATGTTGGTCCCATAAACCAGCGTTACCCGGAATTGCTGAGTCACCCGTTGAAAGGAATCCGAACTCTGCAAGTCGATAGTTAATAGTGACAACGATCACGTCACCGAAAGCACTCAAGTGTTGTCCATTGTAGGTATTGGACATACCTATGACAAACCCGCCGCCGTGGATGAATACCATCACAGAGTAAACATGCTCTTCATTTCCTTTAACGCTGTCAGGTGCGTAAATATTTAGGACGAGACAGTCTTCGCTCACTGTATTAACTAATGGCTTTGGAAGGACACTGTCTATTTGATAACAAGCCGGTCCGTTGCGTGTTGCATTAAACGGAGTTGAAAATTTAGCTTTTGGAACGGGCTTGACAAATCGTCTGTCTCCGGTCGGAGGTTCTGCGTATGGAATACCAAGATATTCTCTGATCGTATAACGTTTCGAATATAATTCTACACTGCTTAGAAAACCGACAATGTCACCGGCGGGTGCAGATACAGTATTCAAACCATCTGGCACAATGAAACCCTCACTGCCGACGAAAATACATATGTTTAAAATGAGATATTGTCCGACCATTTTGTTTCTATATATCCACAATCAATCAATTTATAACTTGAAATTTAATGTTTTTTCCAGGAGTTCATTATCCAGCCAACCTATATCTGGGCTGCGTTCAACACCGTTAAATAACAAACACGTTTAATGCCTGGTTCCCTAAAATTATCGCGTACTGCGTGCTATTATGAGGTTGAGTCAGTGTGCAGGAAACTATGTTAGCTAACTTTATCGAACGTTTAACTGAACTGAACGCAACCAAGGTCACACAGATAAGTGTTCTTGCCTGACAACACCGTTATGCACAGCATGTGAATACATCGACAATTTAGAATATTAATGGTATAGTTCAGGACACATTGCGCAATACGTTTAAAGGGGAAAGCGACATTTTTTAAATATTGTTTTTAAATTCAGTTTACCTTTTTTTCTGAAACCTGTACATATATGTGTAAATCTACATGATAAAGTATATTGAATTTCACCGGTAAGTTTCACCTTTGAAAAACTTCGAGAAGGTTTGAACGGCATCCTATTTCGCGCATCTGTGATAAAAATATTGTAAATAAAGCAGGTTTTATAATGCTAGAAAAAAAAAGAAATCTCGCCCTTTTCGCCTGTTGCTTTAATCTCAAAGTATGTAGCTTGGCAACGCAAGAGATGCAGATACACAGTTTATCTGGGCTACTGAATTTTACACCTTACACATGTCTATCCAGTCGGATTGTAAATAGAATAACCTGGTAGTGCTAGTTTTGTGAACACTGACTCGTTTTATGATGTGACGACGGGGGAAGAGCGAGGTTGGAACGGTCAGTAGCTAAACTGATTCCCTGGTAACGTATGTTCCAAGCTCGCACTTCCCCGGTTATGAAAACTGGCACAGCTACCTTTATTTTTATATATCTTTTTATTTGATAATATGACGACGGAGAAAGAGCGATTTTGTGAACCTGTTTGCCACAGTTGGGCCACCTCGCCGATTATCCTTATACCGAAGGATGGTGGAATTGACCAAGTATATACAAATGATGTTTGTCAGTGGTAATTTGTTACTTATTTATAATATTCATTCTGTTTATTGATAGTGTGCATGCTGTTATTGTAGCTGTGTCATTTAGATGGTTAGTCTCCTGCTGTTTATAATAAATTCTACCATATTGTAACAATACTGATCATCAAGACACCGTTGATGGTTCGTTACATGCTTTCACGTACAGTTCTACAAGACGTACCGTGTGGAACAAGTATAAACGAGCAAATTGCGGATTTTACCAATCACATTCATTTTAATCTATACGTAAACAAAGTACATACATGCATTTCAATAACATGCAATGAAAGGTGCATATAAAAGTTTAAAATATTCCGTTTACAATTTAAAGGCAACAGGCTGCATATTTTGAATACTTCAAATACTATTCAGATGAAGTTTACTTGCTCGCATAAACTATACTGACAATTATGCATGTGGTTCACCATATGATTTAAGCAGTTCCGGAATGATGTGTTCCCAGAATGCTACGGCTCTTGGTGCAATACGCTGCTTAACTGATTGTGACGTCATATCCGGCGTTATGTTCAAATAGTTTTCCAACGATCCGTATTCAGGCCAGTTTGTGTTTGTAATGGCCCTTACGTCAACTGGCTTGTTTGGGTTTCTGAAATAACATAAGATGGGTCTATACACAGACGACACATGTGTCTACTACTTGCATATCATATAGTCGTATAAGAAACAAACGGGCTCATCAACACTTTTTGGCGAAAATAACATTTTGTGGTTAATTAACACAGTGTTATGTACATGTATTTACATATTTTAGGTCTCATTTATCAAATAACTTGTTTTAGTGACGGTAGCAAAATAAGTGCGACAAAGAAAATAGAGCTGTGTCAATCGGTTTGGCATAATTTTGTTGAAAATGCTTAAACTGGCCACATTTCTTTGTACATTTAAGAACATACGAACATTGTAATGTGTTGTGCCTAGTTAGGATGACATTGGGTATTGTTGGATGAAGATATAACAGTTTAAGGTTGCGTAGTGATATATGTACACTGCAACAAATGGGCAGAATGATCAAACATGGAGGGTTGCATTCAAACCATAAAAATTGCGAAAAAAACAATCAAGTCAACACAATGTGTTTTCCTGCATATTTGGATATATGTGCATGTCTATATATATAGAACAGTACAACACTAAATTGTGTGTGAGACATTTTGAATATCTAACACACGACCTATTACCCTACATCCGACATTCTGACTGTAGATTCCAGTGCTGTTGCGTTTTACAAAAATGTTTACGATAAAAATCGATTGGAAATGTAATATTAAAACCCCATAGCCTTAAAATGAATTAAAGATTGTCTTTCCAGAAAGACAATTATGCAAGTTAATGTTGGGTAAATTCAAATACTAAGAGAAGACACACGGAAGCACATAATTGGAAGCCAATGTTATTAATGCACACATGAATACTGGATGTGTATAACACATGAACTTGATTAATATAAGTTTCATTTGCGTACCTAGAAATGGGAACAGACTGTCTTGACCCACCTTCACCAAGGTAATTAAAAGAAACTAGCAACAAGTTCTTATGCATGAAATATATCGCTGTTTTGTATTTGACGTCCCCCGAACACTCCACAACCTCTCGTAATATTGTTTTATGTAATAAATCTCCAATACCTAATTGAGGGTTAATTTATAACCTCTCCAAGTACGGTGGACACCCAACAAAATAAATTGTGTTTTAAAATGAGAAGACACACACACATACACACCCCAGAATTCTGATGAAATGAGTTTTTGATCGAGGAGTAAAACGACCACTGATCGAACTACATTATTTTCCTATTCGCTTTGCTCAAACGAAAACAAATAATTTATTTTCTTTTCAAAGCAATCTATTGGAATTAAAAAGAACAGACATTGTACAGGAGTTGTCACTTGTATTGCCGTTATTACATATTTACAATAAAGACACACACAACGATCTGTCAAACACCCTGTCATAATAGGAGGATCTGCAACAGCTGATACCATGGAGGTTTTATTCGCATGAAGCACCCATGTCTTGCAATGGCTATCTGTCAATATACAAACTAAAATAAATTACAACCTTATACAATTTATAATGTCCAACATCTAACAGAAAGTGTATACCAACTTTCAAAAATAGTTACTTCATAACACAATATCGACCTCATATAGTTGTATATACAGTTTTAAATACGACAAAACACCATGTTTTTTTTATACTTTACTTCGACCTCTTTGGGTGGGTGTGTGTATGTGGGGGGAGGGGGGGGGGGTTGTCTTATGAAAATATGGGTAAACAACGTAACTATTCGGCAAACGCAATGACCTCGTATGGAGTGTATCTTTATTTTATACAAAATTTCGACATGCACAATGCACGTTTTAGCCAATCAACTCTGTGTTTTGAAATATAGAATTGCAAAGAGCGTGAAATAAGTAACATCATAAGTATAAATAATAAGAAAGTAAGTTTAAGACAACTACATGAGCCTTATTCCAAGGGCCCTTATCCCGCCTCTGTGATGAATTCAACGCACATACTAATAATCGACATGCAGTTCTGCCATATAACAGGAAGCATATCCATAACAATACATAACTGAGCATCTACCATTGTATTCATCCTTCAATTTCTAAATATTCTTACCAACATACCATGTGTATCTTTATCACTTTTAAAATTATTCATATAAACTCCTGTAAATATTGCACTGTGTACATAATAGTGCACTGTGTACACCCATGATAAACAGGTTTGTTTAATAAGATTGTGTGAGTCCGCGTGGTGAATTTTTGGACAATACACCTTGGTAAGCGCGCGTTCCAATCAAACCAACATTGCTAACAAGCAGTTTTATTTCATGCGTTCATATATCGATTGCTTTTAACTAAATTCAAACAATGGAATATGTGTATAGATGTTAAGTACAATAAACGATAAATTCGCTTTCCACCACATCCGCGTCAGAAAAGTTACAAACGTTTTACCTGCCCTTATAAACTACACTGTATCAAATTAACATACCCCACAGACTATTTTTTAATAAATGTACTGATCATCGCGTCAGTACCTACATATTTCGTGTCAAACAAAAAAGTACTACCCACTTATTGTGTATAACTCTTTTCGCAAGATATTCTCCGAGAATATCAGATAATACATTTTTATTCTATTTAATCTGTATGAAATGCACTCTATAATGCAAAAGTAAACTTTTATAATAATGTTATGTTACCCATAGTTCCCGCCGGCGTAGTTACATGTGGGCCCAGGCCTGCACTTTTCCAAAGAAAAATAAAAGCAATCTGAATTCAATGAAATTGCAATCAATCTCAAGTAACTGGTATGTTTTATATAATTAAATAAATTACACACACAACCCCTGATTATGTGCCAATGGCAGTTTACATATATATAGACATGCACTTTTAAATTTATCGAGCTACGCCGCTTTTTCCTTCTGCTTGTACTAATCAAACTAATAAAAAGATCAAAAACTAGTCTTACACTGTTACATGCAATATATATAGAAAAAAATAACTACTTCTTATCTTTATCTCTTACATCTTTTATTAAGTCTTAGACTCTGTATATTTGTATCACTACTATAACATACCACGTTTCTATAATTTTACAGTGGCCATACTTTAGTTTTATATAATTTAAGCCCTATGATAATAAAATAGTATACTTATCTAAACAAATATCTGACTGTATCAGTTGTCTCATGCTTAACCTTTAGAGCTGGTGCTCTCATCGTAACATATCACCGTTCGTCCAAGCAATGGGGCTTATGTGCGACTCCGGACAATGGACTGTCGGCCCATGCTTACTCTCTGTCCGGTATTAGTGTCCGGCTCCCGAATTGGTGTTTGTAACGCTGTTCTATCTTAATCCAGGCGATGAACTTGTGGCAGTTTAAGTTATAACTTCATGAGTCACTTTTCTTATAATATGATTAACTTACAACAGTTCTGTTGTTCTCCACAGCGAGTGATATTAAAACTAAGCTCCATCTTAAATCAATAAATCAATATAATTCATATATCATATACATTTTAAAAGGTTTAATCATAGTTCCGACGTATAGCAAAATGTCGCTTTGTCGATTAAGTTTCATGGCCAATCTTATGAAATATGTGTAAACATCGTTACTATTCGGCAAACGCAATGACCTCGAATGGAGTTGGCCTACACTTGTACCACTTATTTACCGATTGTATCGCACGAGTTGGCTCGTGCTCTATACCCATGACTGAACATTATACTAAATGTAATTATTTGCTTTAAACCCATAATAAATACATGTATTTACTTCTCAATTTGATTAATGCGCCTGATTATTTTTAAATTCTCGAAGAGGCTATTGGTTTTCAGTATTGCCTTGCAGTTATTGATGATCTTCTTACATATACATGGTATATGTATGGGCCCGAAAAGTCCGTCCGTACAGCTATATAATGATCTTCTGACATGTACATGGTATATGTAAACGTCGGAAAAGTACGTCCGTACTGCTATATAATGATCTTCTGACATGTACATGGTATATGTAAACGCCGGAAAAGTCCGTCCGTACCGCTATATAATGATCTTCTGACATGTACATGGTAAATGTAAACGTCGAAATAGTCCGTCCGTACCGCTATATAATAATCTTCTAGCATGCACACGGTAAATGTAAACGTCGGAAAAGTTCGTCTGTACCACTATATAGGTGATCTTCTGACATGTACATGAAATATGTAAACGTCGGAAAAGTTCGACCCTACCGCTATATAATGATCTTCTGACATGTACATGGTAAATGTAAACGCCGGAAAAGTTCGTCCGTACCGCTATATAAGTGATCTTCTGACATGAAAATGGTATATGTAAACGCCAGGAAAGTTCGTCCGTACCGCTATATAATGATCTTCTGACATGTACATGGTCAATGTTAACGTCGGGAAAGTTCGTCCGTACTGCTATATAATGATCTTCTGACATGTACATGGTAAATGTAAACGCCGGAAAAGTTCGTCCGTACTGCTATATAAGTGATCTTCTGACATGTACATGGTATATGTAAACGTCGGAAAAGTTCGTCCGAACTGCTATATAAGTGTTCTTCTGACATGTACATGGTATATGTAAACGTCGGAAAAGTTCGTCCGTACCGCTATATAAGTGATCTTCTGACATGTACATGGTAAATGTAAACGCCGGAAAAGTTCGTCCGTACCGCTATATAAGTGATCTTCTGACATGTACATTATATATGTAAACGTCGGAAAAGTTCGTCCGTACCTCTATATAAGTGATCTTCTGACATGTAAATGGTAAATGTAAACGTCGGAAAAGATCGTCCGTACTGCTATATAATGATCTTCTGACATGTACATGGTATATGTAAATGTCGTACAAGTTCGTCCGTACTGCTATATAATGATCTTCTGACATGTACAAGGTATATGTAAACGTCGGAAAAGTTCGTCCGTACCGCTATATAAGTGATCTTCTGACATGTACATGGTAAATGTAAACGCCGGAAAAGTTCGTCCGTACCGCTATATAAGTGATCTTCTGACATGTACATGGTATATGTTAACGTCGGAAAAGTTCGTCCGTACCGCTGTATAATGATCTACTGACATGTACATGGTAAATGTAAACGCCGGAAAAGTTCGTCCGTACGCTATATAAGTGATCTTCTGACATGTACATGGTATATATAAACGTCGGAAAAGTTTGTCCGTACTGCTATATAATGATCTTCTGACATGTACATGGTATATGTAAACGTCGGAAAAGTTAGTCCTTACCGATATATAAGTGATCTTCTGACATGTACACAGTAAATGTAAACGTCGGAAAAGTCGGTCCGTACCGCTATATAATGATCTTGTGTCATGTACATGGTAAAGGTAAACGTCGGGAAAGTCCATCGGTACCGCTATATAATGATCTTCTAACAAGCAATCGGTAAATGCAAACGTCGGAAAAGTTCGTCCGTACCGCTATATAAGTGATCTTCTGACATGTACATGGTATATGTAAACGTCGGAAAAGTTCGTCCGAACTGCTATATAAGTATTCATCTGACATGTACATGGTATATGTAAACGTCGGAAAAGTTCGTCCGTACCGCTATATAAGTGATCTTCTGACATGTACATGGTAAATGTAAACGCCGGAAAAGTTCGTCCGTACCGCTATATAAGTGATTTTCTGACATGTACATTATATATGTAAACGTCGGAAAAGTTCGTCCATACCTCTATATAAGTGATCTTCTGACATGTAAATGGTAAATGTAAACGTCGGAAAAGATCGTCCGTACTGCTATATAATGATCTTCTGACATGTACATGGTATATGTAAACGTCGTAAAAGTTCGTCCGTACTGCTATATAATGATCTTCTGACATGTACATGGTATATGTAAACGTCGGAAAAGTTCGTCCGTACCGCTATATAAGTGATCTTCTGACATGTACATGGTAAATGTAAACGCCGGAAAAGTTCGTCCGTACCACTATATAAGTAATCTTCTGACATGTACATGGTATATGTTAACGTCGGAAAAGTTCGTCCGTACCGCTGTATAATGATCTTCTGACATGTACATGGTAAATATAAACGCCGGAAAAGTCCGTCGGTACCGCTATATAAGTGATCTTCTGACATGTACATGGTATATGTAAACGTCGGAAAAGTTCGTCCTTACCGATATATAAGTGATCTTCTGACATGTACATAGTAAATGTAAACGTCGGAAAAGTCGGTCCGTACCGCTATATAATGATCTTGTGTCATGTACATGGTAAAGGTAAACGTCGGGAAAGTCCATCGGTACCGCTATATAATGATCTTCTAACAAGCAATCGGTTAATGCAAACGTCGGAAAAGTTCGTCCGTACCGCTATATAAGTGATCTTCTGACATGTACATGGTAAATGTAAACGTCGGAAAAGTCCGTCCGTACCGCTATAAAATGATCTTCTGTCATGTACATGGTATATGTAAACGTCATAATAGTCCGTCTGTACTGCTATATAATGATCTTCTGACATGTACATGGTAAATGTAAACGTCGGAAAAGTTCGTCCGTACCGCTATATAAGTGATCTTCTCACATGTACATGGTATATGTAAACGTTGGAAAAGTTCGTCCGTACCGCTATATAAATGATCTTCTGACATGTACATGGTAAATGTAAACGTCGGGAAAGTCCGTCCGTACCGCTATATAATGATCTTCTAACGTGCAATCGGTAAATGCAAACGTCGGAAAAGTTCGTCCATACCGCTATATAAGTGATCTTCTGACATGTACATGGTAAATGTAAACGTCGGAAAAGTTCGTCCGTATCGCTATAAAATGATCTTCTGTCATGTACATGGTATATGTAAACGTCATAATAGTCCGTCCGTACCGCTATATAATGATCTTCTGACATGTACATGGTAAATGTAAACGTCGGAAAAGTTCGTCCGTACCGCTATATAAGTGATCTTCTGACATGTACATGGTAAAAGGTAAACGTCGGAAAAGTTCGTCCGTACCGCTATATAATGATCTTCTGACATGTACATGGTAAATGTAAACGCCGGAAAAGTTCGTCCGTACCGCTATATAAGTGATCTTCTGACATGTACATGGTATATGTAAACGCCAGGAAACTTCGTCCGTACCGTTTTATAATGATCTTCTGACATGTACATGGTATAAGTAAACGTCTGAAAAGTTCGTCCGTGCCGATATATAAGTGATCTTCTGACATGTACATTGTATATGTAAACGTCGGAAAAGTTCGTTCTGCTATATAATGATCTTCTGACATTTACATGGTATATGTAAACGTCAGAAAAGTTTGTCCGTACCGCTAAATACTGATCTTCTGACATTTACATGGTATATGTAAACGTCGGGAAAGTTCGTCCGTACCGCTATATAAGTGATCTTCTGACATGTAAATGGTAAACGTAAACGTCGGAAAAGATCGTCCGTACTGCTATATAATGATCTTCTGACATGTACATTGTATATGTAAACGTCGTACAAGTTCGTCCGTACTGCTATATAATGATCTTCTGACATGTACATGGTATATGTAAACGTCGGAAAAGTTCGTCCGTACCGCTATATAAGTGATCTTCTGACATGTACATGGTAAATGTAAACGCCGGAAAAGTTCGTCCGTACCGCTATATAAATGATCTTCTGACATGTACATGGTAAATGTAAACGTCGGGAAAGTCCGTCGGTACCGCTATATAATGATCTTCTAACGTGCAATCGGTAAATGCAAACGTCGGAAAAGTTCGTCCGTACCGCTATATAAGTGATCTTCTGACATGAACATGGTAAATGTAAACGTCGGAAAAGTCCGTTCGTACCGCTATATAAGTGATATTCTGTCTTGTACATGGTATATGTAAACGTCATAATAGTCCGTCCGTACCGCTATATAATGATCTTCAGACATGTACATGGTAAATGTAAACGTCGGAAAAGTTCGTCCGTACCGCTATATAAATATTCTTCTGACATGTAGATGGTAAATGTAAATGTCGGAAAAGTTCGTCCGTACCGCTATATAAGTGATCTTCTGACATGTACATGGTAAATGTAAACGTCGGAAAAGTTCGTCCGTACTGCTATATAAGTGATCTTCTGACATGTACATGGTAAATGTAAACGTCGGAAAAGTCCGTCCGTACCGCTATAAAATGATCTTCTGTCATGTACATGGTATATGTAAACGTCATAATAGTCCGTCCGTACCGCTATATAATGATCTTTTAACATTCAATTGGTAAATGCAAACGTCGGAAAAGTTCGTCCGTACCGCTATATAAGTGATCTTCTGACATGTACATGGTAAATGTAAACGTCGGAAAAGTCCGTCCGTACCGCTATAAAATGATCTTCTGTCATGTACATGGTATAGGTAAACGTCATAATAGTCCGTCCGTACCGCTATATAATGATTTTCTGACATGTACATGGAAAATGTAAACGTCGGAAAAGTTCGTCCGTACCGCTATATAAGTGATCTTCTGACATGTACATGGTAAAAGGTAAACGTCGGAAAAGTTTGTCCGTACTGCTATATAAGTGATCTTCTGACATGTACATGATAAATGTAACTGTCGGAAAAGTTCGTCCGTACCGCTATATAAATATTCTTCTGACATGTAGATGGTAAATGTAAACGTCGGAAAAGTTCGTCCGTACCGCTATATAAGTGATCTTCTGACATGTACATGGTAAATGTAAACGTCGGAAAAGTTCATCCGTACTGCTATATAAGTGATCTTCTGACATGTACATGGTAAATGTAAACGTCGGAAAAGTCCGTCCGTACCGCTATAAAATGATCTTCTGTCATGTACATGGTATATGTAAACGTCATAATAGTCCGTCCGTACCGCTATATAATGATCTTCTAACATTCAATTGGTAAATGTAAACGTCGGAAAAGTCCGTCCGTACCGCTATAAAATGATCTTCTGTCATGTACATGGTATATGTAAACGTCATAATAGTCCGTCCGTACCGCTATAAAATGATCTTCTGTCATGTACATGGTATAGGTAAACGTCATAATAGTCCGTCCGTACCGCTATATAATGATTTTCTGACATGTACATGGAAAATGTAAACGTCGGAAAAGTTCGTCCGTACCGCTATATAAGTGATCTTCTGACATGTACATGGTAAAAGGTAAACGTCGGAAAAGTTTGTCCGTACTGCTATATAAGTGATCTTCTGACATGTACATGATAAATGTAACTGTCGGAAAAGTTCGTCCGTACTGCTATATAAGTGATCTTCTGACATGTACATGGTAAATGTAACTGTCGGAAAAGTCAGTCCGTACCACTATATAAGTGATCTTCCGACATGTACATGGTATATGTAAACGTCGGAAAAGTCCGTCCGTACCGCTATATAATGATCTTCTGACATGTACATGGTATATGTAAACGCCGGAAAATTTCGTCCGTACCGCTATATAATGATCTTCTCACATGTACATGGTATATGTAAGTGTCGGAAAAGTTCGTTCGTACTGCTACATGTATATAAGTGATCTTCTGACATGTACATGGTATTTGTAAACGTCGGAAAAGTCCGTCCGTACCGCTATATAATGATCTTCTGACATGTACATGGTATATGTAAGTGTCGGAAAAGTTCGTCCGTACTGCTACATAAGTGATCTTCTGACATGTACATGGTATATGTAAACGTCGGAAAAGTTCGTCCGTACCGCTATATAAGTGATCTTCTGACATGTACATGGTATATGTAAACGTCGGAAAAGTTCGTCCGTACCGCTATATAAGTGATCTTCTGACATATACATAGTATATGTAAACGTCGGAAAAGTTCGTCCATACCGCTGTATAATGATCTTCTCACATGTACTTGGTATATGTAAACGTCGGAAAATTTCGTCCGTACCGCTATATAAGTGATCTTCTGACATGTACATAGTATATGTAAACCTCGGAAAAGTTCGTCCATACCGCTGTATAATGATCTTCTCACATGTACATGGTATATGTAAACGTCGGAAAAGTTCGTCCGTACCGCTATATAAGTGATCTTCCCACATGTACATGGTATATGTAAACGCCGGAAAAGTTCGGCCGTACTGCTATTTAAGTGATGTTCTGACATGTACATGGTATATGTAAACGCCCGAAAAGTTCGTCCGTACCGCTATTTAAGTGATCTTCTGACATGTACATGGTATATGTATACGCCGGAAAAGTTCGGCCGTACTGCTATTTAAGTGATCTTCCCACATGTACATGGTATATGTTAACGCCGGAAAAGTTCGTCCGTACCGCTATATAAGTGTTCTTCTGACATGTACACGGTATATGTAAACGCCGGAAAAGTTCGTTCGTACTGCTTTTTAAGTGATCTTCTGACATGTACATGGTATATGTTAACGCCTGAAAAGTTCGTCCGTACCGCTTTATAATGATCTTTTGACATGTACATGGTATATGTAATCGCCGGATAAGTTCGTCCGTACCGCTATATAAGTGATCTTCCTCTTTCTTTTTGTTTTGTTTTCAAATGTTTTATTTCTCATATACCGTAGACAGCAACATATAGTTCATAACAAAATAATAAGAATCAGGGGCATGTTTCGATGTACTCTATTTTATTTTAATAACTGCCTGCAGACTGTGTTTATATATTCTAACAATGTATATTAAAGCCGTTTACAATAATGATATGACTTTTTGAATAGTTTAGAATGTAAATAATCGAATTATTTGCTTGTTACCTATACATTTTATAACTTAGTGTTGTCACAATGTGTAACTATAATGAGATGAGTATTGTGGCATATTTGTTTCTGTTCCTTGTGAACACTGTTGACAAAGTGAAAGTACACTTCCGAAATCATGTTTTTATAACCCAGTCTCCAAATATTTATTTATTTTAAATTCACAATTCAAACAACGTCTGTGCTTCCAATTGTTGAATATACATTAATGAAACTATTCAAATAAAAATATGAGCAATTTAACAAGGAAAATGCATTTTTAAATAAGAAGAATCCAGGATTATTGTTAATCGTCATTATGCGGAATGATTTCCTGTTTCCAATGGTGGTACCATGCCTAAAGACGGTTTCCTTGACTTATGTATAAGGCTGAGAACATGAGCTATGGCAGTACTTACCCTGTTTTGGCAAAGTTAGTCCACATCGTTATAATAGCTTCCTGCACCATCTCCAATTTTGGGTCAATTGTAACGTTGGCTCTCTGAATCCAACCAAAAATAAATGCCAGTTCATCTCCGTGGTTTGCTACTTCAGGACCGTCAATAAAAGCAGGAACCGACAGGAGATGTTGAGGAGGTGAAGTTGAAAATTTGTACATGTATGTCGATGTATTCGGGCTTATTGAGTGTAAATTCGCGGTCAGTATGCTTGTTACAGAGAAAATTGTATCTGTTGATAGTTCGACTATTTTTTCAATTCGTTTTATGTCGTTGTTCGGATCAGACCAATCCGTGTATTCGAAAACAGCAGCTTTTACTGCTATATCAGGAACGTCCTTGTAGCCCGTGGCGAATTGAACATAATATGGTACTAAAATATCTTCAAAATCATTTCTTGAAACTCCCAACATGTCCGTTACATTTAGCATGCCCGTCCACGCCGGCAAATTCACCAATCCATCTCGGCTATTAACTCCGATGATAAGGTCAATGCTATTGAACATATCTACCGCCTCTTTAGCCTGACTCTGACCACTCAATAAGTTGCTCGGTTTATCCAGCAAAAAGTCATTGTCTACGACTGGTGGCCAAGACCTTAGTAAGGCTTCACCGGAAGACGCTCCATTTATCGTTGCATTAATTTCCATTGCCTGTTTTCGAACGTAAGCATCTCATAATCTCATTGCTAGAGTTTTGATTGCATCCAATTAGTGCTGAAAAAGCCTTGGAAGAATTCTTCGCTTCAGTTATTTCTTTGTATGCCCATGAACTCGATATGCTGCCACTTTCTGCAATAGCTCTTTGAAATAAACCCTTATTTCCCGGGTACATGGTTTGGTACACAACACTTGCTGAGCCGGCAGATTCACCAAATATTGTCACCCGGGTAGGATCCCCTCCAAAGGCTTTTATATTATCATGCACCCATCTTATAGCGAGGTGCTGATCCCATAAGCCCATGTTTCCCGGAGCCGACGAATCACCCGTTGTTAAAAATCCAAATTCTGCGAGTCGATAATTGATCGTTACAACAATAACGTCACCAGAAGCACTGACCATTTGACCATTATATAAGTTTGAATAGCCAATGACAAACCCACCGCCATGTATAAATACCATCACCGGATATGCGGTCGCACCGTTGCCGTTGACGCCGTTGCTATTGGTTATTTCAGGAGCGTAAATGTTTAACACAAGACAGTCTTCACTAACCGTATATTCTGGTGGTATTGGAAATAAAATATTTCGTGTTTGATAACATATCGGACCTTCTTTTTTTGCATCAAACGGAGATGAAAATCTAGCCTTTGGAACAGGTTTTGCGAATCGTGTATTTCCGGTCGGTGGTTCGGCATAAGGTATACCAAGATAGTTTCTGATTCTGTGCTGCTTGGAGTTTACGTTTACGTTACTGACGTAGCCGACAATATCGCCGACAGGCGAAGACACTGTGTCCAAACCATCCGGTACTAAGAAAGCCTGACAGACGACAAATATATGGAAATATAACAAGTAAATCCCGACCATCTTAAGAAGTCTTCACACACGTGTTTTAGCAAAGAAATTAATGTCAAATGAAAATCTAACATATATTACACTGACATTGTTTTGTTTCTATATCAGATACACTGGTTAATATCTAGTCATGTTGACTCCATTACAAGCATTATCAAAGTAAGCCAACGTTATCTATGACCATAAACTCAGCATACAAGATAACGTTCCGAAGTTTAAACATTTGTGCTTATTGTTACCCAGCTTCTGTGTTATTTCCAAGCGACGTTGGTATCCAATCGTTTAAGTTGGACTACGTCGACAATTTTAACAAATGTTCACTTTGCTCCTATTTTGAATATTAATGATGTAAATATTAAAATAAGACTGATTGGTTGATTGATTGATTGGTTGACGTTAATTCAGGTTAAAACACACATATACACGTTACATTATATATACATACCTAATTACAAATAATGTGTAGATAAATTAGTAAAAGATAATTTTATAACTATCAACCATACTACATAAAAGTAATTAAGTATTACAAATGATTAAAGATAGAGTATCACAGAATGCAATTTTATTATTATTGTTTTGGCTTAATCCAAAGTAAAAATGTTACTGAACTATTACAATCAAATTTACTATAGAAATTATGGAAACTTCAATGAAATGAGTGGAAAATCCCAAAGAAGTATTCAATTAATGCAAAATTAAGCATACTTAATAGTGTTTAATAACCTTGGATTGCCCGAAAGCCTATTTCTAATGAAGTCCATGGTATTGTACCTTTTCAGAATATACATAGCAAAACTTACAATCAAATTAACAGGAATATAAAGTTGAAGACTTTGGAATTTAGAAGCAGCCACATAGAATGTTTCCCATGATATATAAGCAGTTTACAAATACATTATAATTATCACGAATTTAGTATAAAATATTACAAATAAAACATAAAAAATATTTATTCAACAAGTGCCATACATACACTATGCTTTCTATGATTTGTCCAATAAGTGGGTCTTCACAGAACCTTTGATGTGACCAATTATATCAATTTCCTTAATACCAACAGACAATGCATTCCAATCATTGGCTGCACTGTAAACCAAGGTTACAATTTCTTTCCCATAGTATTTGGGTATACTAAAATTATATATATTTGCCTTCGTGAAATAAACGTGCAAACCTTTAACAAAAGCAAAGTTTTCTTTCATATATGAAGGATACCTGTCATTTACATTTTTGAAAAAAGACGTAATTGCTTATTTTTCTTTTCTGCATTCAAAAAGACATATCAGCAAAGATACCATTGTTAACACTTTCTATAGGCTCCGTACCATTATTGAATCTAACAATTCTATTTTGACAGATTTGGAGTCTGTTTCTTAAGCCTTTGTTTAAGATTAGGTACCAAGAAACACATGAACAATCTTGTCTATACGATAATTTAAGACGGGAATTGACCTCACCCACAATACTGTTTGAATAGTTTTACCTGACAAAGAATGATCGATAGTTAGACCAAGATATTTCACAGATTGTTTTGACTCATTATTTATTGTCTATCCCGAATCAATTCTATTAACACCCAATGAACATACACAGAATTCTATGCATGTCCGTTTTCCATATGGTTACGATGAACTTATGTCCCTTGGCAAGTTTAATATACGAAAAGCTGTCCCCATGGTAACCATGGCAACAGAAAACGGCTTGACATATTTAAAAATAAAATCACTTTTGATGCTAGAAATGCTATTTAAGGAAGCGCGAGATAATCAATCAATTGAGTGAATGGATGAAAGGATGAATAAATGAATGAATTACGAACCTCCCGTACTTGGCAAATATGCACTGAACCAAGTGATAAGTATATAACCAATTGAGAAATACGATAGTATAATTTAGAGATAGGTTTGCTGTTGTAACGTAGTTAGATAGTATAGCTTAAAGGTAAGTTTGGTGTAGTTAAGTGATAAGGTATAATAGCTTAGTTGTAGTTTGGTGTAGTTTAAGTGATTTAAGTGATTAAGCATTATAGTTTATTGGTAGGTATGCTGTGGTAACGTAGTTAGATAGTATAGCTTAGTGGTAGGTTTGGTGTAGTTAAGTAGTTAGATAGAAATTTTATAGGTAGATTTACTGTGGTTAAGTGATTAGATAATATAGTTAAGTGGTAGGTATGGTGAGGTTAAGTAGTTAGATAGTATAGCTTAGTAGTATATTTGCTGTGGTTAAGTAGCTAGATAGTATAGCTTAGTGGTATATTTGCTGTGGTTAAGTAGTTAGATAGTATAGCTTAGTGGTAGATTTGCTGTGGTTAAGTAGTTAGATAGTATAGCTTAGTGGTAGATTTGCTGTGGTTAAGTGATTAGGTAATACAGTTAAGTTGTACAGGTAAGTTCGCAATGTTTTGGTACTCTATAATTGTAGTGAAGAACGTATAGTTTAGTGGTATATTTGCAGTGGCTACTAGGTTAGATATTGTAGTTAAGTGGAAGGTTGGCAGTGGTTAATGTGTTAGATGTTTAGTGGTGGTTTTGGAATGATTAATTAGTTATATGATATAGCCTAGTTTTGCTTTGGTAGGTGGTTAGATATTAATGTTTAGTTGCACATGTAAGTGTGCAATGGTTTATTTGTGATATATTACAATTAAGTGGTAGTTTTGCAATGGTTGATACGCTATATACTGTAATTTAGTGGTAGGTTTGCGTAGTTAATGTTTTAGATATTGTAGTTACGTGGTAGTTTTGCAGTGATTAATTTGTTAGACATTTTATTCTAGAGGTAGGTTTGAAATGTTTTAATAGTTAGATAGTATAGCTTAGTGGTAGGTTAACTGTGGTTAATGAGTTAAATAAATTATTGCCTAGTGGTAGGTTTGCATTAGTTAATGTGTTAGATATTGTAGTTTAGTGTTAGCTATGCAGGGGTTAATGTGTTAGATATTGTATTTAAGTAGTAGTTTTGCAGTGGTTATTGTGTTAGATATTGTAGTTTAGTGGTAGGTATGAAATGTTTAATAGTTAGATAGAATAGCGTAGTAGTAGGTTTACTGTAGTTAAGATGTTAGATATAATTGTGGTTTAGTTTAAGGTTTACTGTTGCTAAGTGGCTATATATAACTATGGTTTAATAGTAGGTTCACAGACGTTAATGTCTTATATATAGTAGTTTAGTGGTAGGTTTACTATTTTTAGTGGTATATTATAGTTTAGTGCTATGTTTGTAAGGGTTAATGTGTAAGATATTGTAGTTTAGTTGTAGGTGTGCAGGGGTTAATGTATTAGATATTGAAGTTTAGTGGTATATTTACTTTGGTTAAACTTAGATATAATCATGGTTTAGTTATATGTTTGCAGGGGTTAATGTGTTAAATATTGAAGTTTAGTGGTATATTTACTTTGGTTAAGTTGTTAGATATAATCATTGTTTAGTAAAATGTTTGCAGGGGTAAATATGATCGATATTGTAGTTTAGTAGTAGGTTTTCAGCGGTTAAGTTGTTAGATATAATCATGGTTTAGTAATATGTTTGCAGGGTTAATGTGTTAGATATTGTAGTTTAGTGGTAGGTTTTTAGTGGTTAATGTTTTAAGTATTGTAGTTTAGTGATAGGTTTACTATTGTTAAGTGGTTAGATATAATTATAGTTTAATGGTAGTTATGCAGGGATTAATGTGTTAGATAATGTAGTTTAGTGGAAGGGTTTCAGTGGTTAATGTGTTAAAACTTGTAGTTTAGTAATAGTAAACTTTGATAACATATCATCATATTTTTTTCTTTCTTTAAATATAAGGAAATGTAATACATAACAACAGGCGATGTAGCATTCACCAGTGTTCATCGGACAAAGTCACGATAACAACCTAAACATAATTAATATAATTATAAAACAATAGTAAAAATCATACATAAAGAAAAAATAAGTTCAGAGAGAGTCAACGTATTTGCATAGTCAGCGGCGAAACTACCAATAGAAAGTTAAAGTCCTGTTAATGTATGGACCATCCTCGCTATTTTCCAATCTTCATAATTATGTGCATGGTGTCGTAGTTGTAAGATAACAGTTTGGCATGGCTTCTTTAATTTACATCATGTCGCTTTTATGGTTTAAAGACAGAGAATGTTGATGCACGAGTTAACCAGGTTTAAGTTATAAATGGTGCCTAGAACTTTCTCGCTTTTCGCTAAGCATTTAGATGATAGTTCTAGGTCTGGTCGGCCCGGTTTCAGTATAATATGACTGGGTGAAGTATCATATTGTGTCAGCGGACATGCTTCTCCAGTGTGACAGTGTTAACACAATTCAAATATATCATACAAAACAATAATACTATAAATCGCACAATATATGCAAATATCGTTGAATTATCACAATAAATGGGCATATAACAACGTCCTGAATACCATCAATGCGTCATGTCAAATTCACAAATAAATACGTGTATGATCCCCTACTCGCAATACAGGCTTGATATCTAGACATCATTGACGATATTATGGTGCTTGATTGTGTTGATGCTGTTGTGGTAGCTTTGTTCCTATATGCTAAGTCCCCTGTTGTACATTAATAATTCTACCATTCAGTCAGGACCCACACGGTCATTCTAGTACGCAGCCCTGTTCACTTAACGACAGCATAGCAACGGTGAAAATAGTCCGCTTTCAGCATCCCTAGCTACGGTAAATCTATTTTGATCGCAATTGTTTGGGTAAACAGCAGGGGGAAATTGAAATTGTGGTCTCATACCACGAGTTCAGCTTGACGTTCGATTCGAAAATATTTATATTTATAAAAGAAATGCTGGAATGCTTTAAAAATGTAGTATACTTGCTTTGTTTATTCAAATATCGATTTGAACCCGCGCAAATGCCACTATTTGTGCTCAACTGTTTTTTCGTTCGTAAAAATCGGTCATTTACGCTATTATATGAATGTGTTTTTTTCCTTTTTTATACATGTGCTATACAATCAAATCTTTAAATATGCCTGCCACCTTTAAATTATTATTTGTAACGACGAAAAACAAACAAAATATTAGATTTTTTAACACCACTTGCTGGATTTTTGCGGTGGTGAAAGTGGCTAAGTTCATGCCAATTGATTCTGTACGGGGACCGTCTCAAAAGTAAAAGGAAGGCAACTGATGTTATCTCTGTTATTTGTTCCTTCTTCTTCTGATCTATCAACCAGAGGCACTTGCTTGTACGAGATTTTATTAAATAAATTGCATCCGCCTTTCAAATATTTTGTGTATATGATCGTAGCTACATTTTATAGTAAACTTTAGTCCCTTTTTTTTTTGTTGGTAAAAATATGTATTTAATCAACAAAATGACTGGTTTATGATGTTGACATCAGTTGAATCAGTAAGTGCAATTAATATTGAATTGCCATTAAGTATAAAAAATATATAACATTTAAATATGCATGTACAACTGAGTTTAAACAATGACTTAATTACAGTCTTTATGTCTCTGGTTTTACGATGATGAAGAAATTGGCCTAATTTATGAAACAATAATTTCTATATCCAAATGGTCTAAATGCCTGTGTCGTTTTCTTTTTCTTTATTAAAAATATTAAAATACACACTCACAAGAACAATTCAGGTAAACTTGACATTATTGTTTTTATTAAGGCCTATTTTTTCATCATTTTAAAAACATTTTTTTAAAATTTTCACCGATGGGATTTATTTGATGTCAAACAAGCAGACTAATGCATAAGAATTACCAATGTAACTTTTAACCTTTGCATGAAATTTTAGTGAGAGCTTCATTTTATTTCTAAATCATATATTTCAGCATCTCATGACAAAATAGTTACATTTTTTTATTATAATTCACAATTTTAACCAGTATTGGGCTTCTGGTGGCCTCTTAGTATGGTATTCCTGACCAAAATTGGTGGATGTTTATGAAATCTCCTTTCTGGAACTGACACTCTACCATTATGACAAAACAATGTTTTTTTACATCAAGATGATTGAAATATTGCCAAAATATATGGAAAAACCCCAGAATTTCCTGTTTTCCTATAGTATCCCTATTTTAAAAATCCCTTTGAACTTAATCCCTTTATATAAACACACTTGAAATTCCTTTAATATTCATTGGGATTAGTTATACTAAATTATCCATAATCATATGAACAAATATGATAGTCCTTTACATATATCAAATCCTCCTTAAAGGACCGAGCCTTAGTATAACTACTATGACTAAACAAAGCTACAGATACTAATAAAATGATGATTGAAATGCTGCGGAAAATAGAGGAGAAAAACAATATTTCCTGTTTCCTTTAACATTCCTATGTAAAAGTCAAAGTCCACATATTAGTCTACAGTAGACACTAACTCTGGTTACCCATTTATATGAACAAACTTGAAAACCCCTACTTGTAGGGATCATTTATATCAAATTAAAAAAAAGTGCTCCTTGGATCTTGAGATTTGTTAATTAAAATTTCACCAAGTTCAACTGATATTGGGCTGGGCTCTGGGGCCAATATTTTCACCTCAGTCAATGATTTGAAAAAAACATAAGAGTCTTGTAATAAATTTGGTGAAAATATATGAAATGATTTCAGAGAAAAAGTCGTCTAAAGCAAAAGCTAACTACTAACAATAGACACAGAGTGATCACAAAAGCTCATCCGTAATGAGTCTTCAGCTCATATGAGCAAATATTCATCCTTATTAAGCACTTATGGTAACAATACTGTTGATCAAGATCTGGCTTTAGATGTCGTTGATGGTACATTACATGCTTTCTCATTGCAGTCCTACAAGAGGTATTTGGTGAAACAAGTTTAAACGAGAAAATGACAGACAGGTTGCACCCTACTCACATTTATTTAAATATACACGTTAAAAAGTAGACACATATATTGAAATAACATGCAACTGAAAGATGCATAGGAACGTTTGAAATATTCCATCTACGCTTCATAGGCTAATTTTACAATAATTCAAATAATATTGAGATGATTTTGACTTTGTCACATGAGCTATAGTGACACTTTTGCATGTGGTTCAGGACAAGATTTAAGCAACTTCTGGAATTATGTGTTCCCAGAATGATAGGGCTCTTGGTGCAATACGTTGTTTTACATGATTGTGACGTCATATTCGGCGTTATGTTCAAATAGTTTTCCGCTGTTCCATATTCAGTCCATATTGTGTTTAAGCTGGTACTAATGTCAACTGGCTTGTTTGGGTTTCTGAAATAAAAGAAAGATATTTACAAGCGATACTTGTTACAACCACTTCCATATTTACGGATCGATATGAAAGTAAAAACAACAGTACTTCTGCACAATTCTGAACATTGACATGTCACAAAGACCATTTCCGGTCATGCCTGCTAATGTGTAGTCAAATTGAATCCGTCCTAGCAATATGCATTATACCAGTTGTGCAATTTGCCTTGAAATATACCTTCTTATTCTATTGAAATACTGACTTGGTGTTATGATGCATATTGTAACTAACACAAGTATGTACATACCTCCACACAAGTAAAAAAATATATGTTGTTTCATACCCAATGAAAATCGTTCAATATTCTCATTAATGCTATACCTTTATGACTGATATGCCACGTTAAAGACAGCCTCCTTTGTCTAGGAATAAGAAAGAGAACATTAGCTCAGGCAGTACTTACCCTGTTTTGGCAAAGTTGGTCCACATCTTTGTAACAGCCTCATGCACTATCTCCAACCTTGGGTCAATTGTTAACGTTGAAATTTTGAATACGACCGAAGACAAATGGAAGTTCATCTGCGTGGTTTGCTACTTTAGGACCATCAAGAAAAGCAGGAACTTGCATTACATGCTGAAGAGGTGAAGTTGAAAATTTGTACATGTATGTCGAAGTATTTTGACTAACTGAGTGCAAATTCGCCGTTAGTTGACTTGGTACAGAGAACTGTATATCTGTAGAGAGTTCCACCAATTTGTTAACGCGTTTAATGTCGTTGTTCGGATCAGACCAATCCGTGTATTCAAAAACCGCAGCTTTTATTGCCACATCAGGAACTGTCCTTGAAGCCGGTGGCGAATTGCAGATAAAATGGTATTAAAATATCTTCATACTCATTTCTTGGAACTCCCACAAACTCTGTTACATTCAACATACCCATCCACTCAGATACATCCGATAATCCTTCCTTGCTGTTCACTCCGATGATAAGGTCAATGCTGTTGAACATATCTACTGCCTCTTTAATCTGACTCTGACCACTCAATAAGATGCTCGGTTTATCCAGCAAAAAGTCATTGTCTACGACTGGTGGCCAAGAAAGTAAGGTTTCACCGGCAGAAGCGTCATTCATCGTTGCATTAATTTCTATTGCTGTTTTGGACCGCAAGCATCTCATCATATCGTTGCTAGAATTTTGATTGCAACCAATTAGTGTTGAGAAAGCCTTGGTAGAATCCTTCGCTACAGATATTTCTTTGTATGCCCATGGACTCGAAATGCTGCCACTTTCATGCAATAGCTCTTTGAAACAAACCCTTATTTCCCGGGTACATGGTCTGGTACACAACACTTGCTGAGCCGGCAGATTCACCAAACATTGTCACCCGGGTTGGATCTCCGCCGAAGGCTTGTATATTATCATGCACCCATCTTATAGCGAGATGCTGGTCCCATAAGCCCATGTTTCCCGGAGAAGACGAATCACCCGTTGTAAGAAATCCCAATTCTGCGAGTCGATAATTGATCGTAACAACAATAACGTCACCAGAAGCACTAATGATTTGACCATTATATGTGTTGGAATAACCAACTATAAACCCACCGCCATGTATAAATATCATCACTGGATATGCGGTCGCACCGTTGCCGTTGACGCCGTTGCTATTGGTTATTTCAGGAGCGTAAATGTTTAACACAAGACAATCTTCAGCTAACCGTATATTCAGGAGGTATCGGATAAAAGATCTGCATTTGATAACATATCGGACCCTCGTTTGTTGCATCGAACGGAGATGAAAATCTAGCCTTTGGAACAGGTTTTGCAAATCGTGTATTTCCGGTCGGTGGTTCGGCATACGGTATACCAAGATAGTTCCTGATTCTGTGCTGCTTGGAGTTTACGTTTACGTTACTGACGTAGCCGAACAATATCGCCGACTAGGCGAAGACACGGTATCCAAACTATCCGGCACTAAGAAACCTCGACAGACGACAAAAATATTAAAATATAATAAGTAAATCCCGACCATCTTAAGAAAATTAACACAAATTTTCTAGATAGAAATTAACCTCAAATGTTTTAGATAGAAATTAACCTGCAATGAAAATAACTTTCACTTATATTATACTGACATTGTTTTGTTTCTATATAAATTTCTCAAGAACATTGGTATTATATTTTGCCGCGCACTTGGGTTCCATTGCATTCGTTATTATAGCTAAGCAATACTCAACACTATATACGAATACATGACCATGGACTCAATTAACGAGATATCGTTGCGAAATTTAATCAGTTGTGCTTGTTACTCAGATGTGAATACATGACGTTTCCTAGCTGCAAAGGTATCCAGACGTCCATTAGACGGACATGCGACAAATTTAAAATAAGTCCATTTTTCATCTATATTGAAAATTAATGATATACATGTAAATATTAAAATAATTTACTTTCTTTTTTAGGAAAGCGACATACATCTGGTAAAATGTTAAATTATGGAATTAAATTATAGTACAATTTAGCACTTTTTGTTCCAGACAACCAAGCACCCGCGAATCGGGATCTAGTGGTTGGTCATCTGGGACAAAAAGTCCCGAATATTATTTTCCAAAATCAAAGGAAATACAATTTGTATATTCAAAGATTATTTTATTATTATTTTTTACTTTCAAAACTTGATTAATTTGGATTGTTTTGAATTCTAAGCAGTAATTAAGCCTTCGTCCTGTTAATCTAATTAGATACAAACTGACCAAAGCGTATCATAAACTCAGACAGATTAACTCCAACACCAAATGGTCTTTCACAGCTAAGGGTGTATTTTAAGATTTTTGTTAATATCTCATGTTATCTGCACACGTTTGGTTCGATGTCTGATGACGCGCATGGTGATATCTAATATAAGAGCGTAAATACCTTTGCAAATGTATTAACAATACATCTATAACGTATCTTTCAAGCTGAAAACTCGTTAAGTACTACAGGTATGACAAGACGCAATCCATAAGTATTTGGCTAGTGCGGCTGCAGTACACACAACAACTGTAAATAAAACATTTGACAATTATGCAACAGCCCAGATTTGGATGCTTATGAAATCGCTATATTATAAAACTTTGAAAATTATGCAATGACTTAGCCACTTATCGCACATGTTTGGCTGCTTATCACTACGCTAAATATGTCTACTAAATTGAAACAAAAACTCGACAACAAATTATGAAATGGAAATCTTACACGTGTCAATCACGTTTTCAAGTAATTGCGTCTTTGGCTAACATCAAACAAAAAACAGTATAGTAGTAAAAAATGCAAAAAAAAAAAAAAAATAATAAAATAAATAAACCTCAAAGAAACCGTGGAATAAGAGAATGAGCAAGTAAATTTACTTTCAATTTTTTTATGTACGCTTTATTGGTAGACTGTGTCAGTTCCAAAATACGAATATGACGTGCCGGAACTCGATCATGACAGTGAAATAATATTTTTTGTTGCATCGAACTGTAGTGAAAATAAATTAATTTCAAATTTTGCATATTAATTGACCATACGTTAATTTATTGTTCCAATTCAAGAATACTATTTTTGGGTTAAAATGCTTTTTTTACAAATTTTAAAATTCTTTTCCTTCAAAATATATCCGCTAAAGCTAACCTAGCAGAGTTCAGAAAACTGTTTTCAATTACTTTTTTCTGCGTATATCAACAAAACAGTTTGAGTTTTAGTCAAGTAGAAATTGTATAGGAAATGGTCCTTAACCTATTTTGTGGAGTATATGATAACAAGATCCCTTATATCACAGTACGCAAACAATAGAAGGAAATAGCAAATTCTATTTTTGGTAAGTTTTTTTATGAGTTTGGTACGTTAAATAGCAGTGTTCGGAAAGCCACATTTGAGCACGTTAATTGGTCAGTTACTTCAAATGAAAGTTTGAATGACGTCACAGTTTAGTAAGCGTCCATTTGCTATGAATTGTGGGACAGACTATAGAATTGCCTGCTTTTTCATTTTTCCTAGACCTGATTCAGGAAATATCAGGTTCTGGGACTATGATTATGCAACATCCCAACCTGCCCTTACACCGGCTTAAGTGGCAGTCTACATATCTAAACAGAAGGGTCCTCAATGGCCGACTGGTCTAAGGCGCCGTCTCAAGATCACTTACCTCTCGGCGCTATAGTTGCCGGGTTCGAGTTCAAAAACTTTATGTGAGATAGTTTGTAATTTACTTGCGGAAGAACGGTGGTTCTACTTCAGGTCTGACTCAGTCTGGGGTCTTCCTCTACCAGTAAAACTTAATATGCCATATATAAGCAGAAATGTGTTGAAAATGGCTTTAAACACCCCGCCCCCACAAAAAAACAACAACAAAAAAACAACAACAAAAAACAACAACAAAACAACAAAAACATATCTATACTATAATACTATATGTTACAAATGTTATAACTTTACATTTGTGTTCACATACTATTGTCGTTAACATACTATGGTTTAAAAACTGTAATGTTTAACACATAAAATCCTGCGTTTCTACATAAAGTGATATACCGAAAAGATAAAGTAAAATGTAGTCAAGGAAAATGATTAATTTTGGAATGTTGAATTAAATATAAGATCATTGAGAGCACGTGTCAACTAATGTATTCTAGAAAGTTCAAACGAGGTAATATCAAAATTAATAAAGCAACTTAAACTGAAAACTGGACAAGGAAATATAACAAGATATCGAATTATATATGAATAATTTGGTATCACGTTTTATAATAAATCCTACATATGACTGTGAAATTTTTGTATGTGGTTTGCGTAATATTCAGTTTTATAACGTCGGTCAGAGGGACTTATTATTATTCATGAAATATATAGTTTGTTAACCAGTATCATTCACACAATATCCCTGCAACTGACTACTTCAGAGGTGTAATCTGTAGAACGAACCCAGCTCTCCCGATTGGGTCCGTTAAATAGCAATTGTAACGAGCACCCTGATTGGCCAGTTGCTTCAGGAAAAATTTGATTATCGTCACAGTTTTGTAAGCGTTCAGTTGCCATGAATTGTGGGGCAGACATAGACTTCTCTGGGTTTTTTTCATTGGTGGTAAATAGACCTGATTTGGGAGATATCAGGTTCTTGGATAGACTATCAGAGGGGAGGGATACATGCCTGTAAAACAAAAATCATTGCTAGTCATCACAGAGACTTTGGCAACGTGGATATTCAAACTTACATTCCCTACATTATAAATTACAATTATAATACGAAATACCCCCATAAAACTCTTTCTGCATATAAATAAACAGCGTTTCGCTGTTCAATTGGTTTGTGGATATTTAGAAACACTGCGTATCAACATAAAGACATAGTTGCGTTAAATAAAGAAGAAGAAAAAAGAGAAATTGATTAAGTTTACTAATTACGTATACGGTATAAAAGATAATTCGTGTAAACATACAATGAGAGAGAGTTTCTAATTAAGGTCGCAAATTTTATTTAAAAAATCAAAACATTCTAACCAATTAAGTTTTAATGCAATGCTGGGAAAACTACATTTGGAAAGGTTGATTGGTCAGTTGCTCCAACTGAAAGTTTGAATGACGTCATATTTAGGTAAGCGTTCAATTGCTATGTATTATGGGACAGGCATAGAATTCCCTGCTTTTTCATTAGGGGTTAATTGACCATATTGGGGGAGATATCAGGTTCTTGTATAGACTTTATAACAGCATACTGGTTAAGCAGGTTCGGCGGACATAAACATGTACATGGGCGGCGTTTATTATGAAACCATTTCCCGCTTAAACTGTAATAAAAACGGGGTCATAGAAATGTAGGTATATGACATTTGCTGTTTTATTAACCGATTGAAATGTATGATACAACACGTGTTTACATTGTATTTACAAAAATAGGAATGCACAGTCAAACCTGTGAAAGCGGTCACCTTCTATTAAGCATCCACTTGTTTTAACCAGTCACATTAAATTTTGTTATTTCCCATATCTATACTTTTAGAGCAAATTTAACCTGTTTTGTGTAACACTCTGTCTTAAAAGATCACTTTTGCACTTTCCCTTGACTGGCTGCTTAAGACAGGTTTGACTGTATACAAACATTTCAAATATCAGATATGTACAAAGAGTCCAGAAGAGAGTTTTAATCTATAAATGATGTGTTTCCTTATCAGTTACAAAGTGGCAAAATTTGTAGAATATGAACAGTATACATGTTAATTGTTCAATGTAATTACATCCTAATCACAAGTATAAAATAACACAACAATTATTGTTATATTAATTATTGATATGGTGTATTAATAAGGAGAAAATATGGTATTTTAAGACAGGATTGTTTCTTACTTAATACAGGTCAATTTGTTTTGTTAACATAGGCATGGGAAATATCATATATGGCTGCTTAAGACAGGTGGCTGCTCAATAGAGGTGACAGCTTAAGCTAAGTTTAACTGTATAAGGAAAACAGTATGACTTGTTAAACATTATTGAGATATGAACTTACATGCTAAGAGCATGATCACTTATTTTGATCGTGTTATATGTAATCTCATAATTATATCACGAACATTTAACTAACGAAATTCGTTCCTTAAATAAACGGTTTATTTTTCACATAGAGTCCTCTTTTTTAACACTTTCTGGTAATTGATCAAAATGAACGCATGTGATAAACAGCCATGTAACATACAGGCATGTTATATCAGTTTTTTGATATGAAGACAGTATATCTATACAGTCAAACATTTGTAAGCGGTCACCTCTATCAAGCAGCCACTTGTCTTAAGCAGTCTTATTTGCTATTTACAATTTCTATGCTTTCAGATCAAATTAATCCGTTTCTACTTAGTAGATCAATGATATTCAAGAAAGGTGTTTTACCTTGATGTGAGGACGGTACGAAAGTGAGGTTTGATGTGACGAGGGGACGAGAGCGAGGTTTGATGTGACGACGGGGCGGGATCGAGGTTTAATGTGACGACGGGACGAGAGCGAGGTTTGATGTGAAGACAGGACGAGAGCGAGGTTTGATGTGAGGACGGGACGAGAGCGAGGTTTGATGTGACGATAGGACGAGAGCGATGTTTGATGTGACGACGGGACGAGAGCGAGGTTTGATATGAGGACGGGACGAGAACGAGGTTTGATGTGACTACAGGACGAGAGCGAGGTTTGATGTGAGGACAGGACGAGAACGAGGTTTGATGTGACGACGGGACAAGAGCGAGGTTTGATATGACGACGGGAGAGCGAGGTTTGATGTAACGACGGGACGAGAGCGAGGTTTGATGTGACGATGGGACGAGAGCAAGGTTTGATGTGAGGACAGGACAAGAGCGAGGTTTGATGTGAGGACGGGTCGAGAGCGAGGTTTGATGTGATGACAGGACGAGAGCGAGGTTTGATGTGAGGACGGGACGAGAGCGAGGTTTGATGTGAGGACAGGACGAGAGCGAAGTTTGATGTGAGGACAGGACTAGAGCGAGGTTTGATGTGAAGATAGGACGAGAGCGAAGTTTGATGTGACGACGAGACGAGAGCGAAGTTTGATATGAGGACGGGACGAGAGCGAGGTTTGATGTGACTACAGGACGAGAGCGAGGTTTGATGTGAGGACTGGACGAGAGCGATGTTTGATGTGACGACGGGACAAGAGCGAGGTTTGATGTGACGACGAGAGAGTGAGGTTTGATGTAACGACGGGACGAGAGCGAGGTTTGATGTGACGATGGGACGAGAGCAAGTTTTGATGTGAGGACAGGACGAGAGCTATGTTTGATTTGAGGACGGGTCGAGAGCGAGGTTTGATGTGAGGACTGGACGAGAGCGAGGTTTGATGTGAGGACGGGACGAGAGCGAGGTTTGATATGATGACAGGACGAGAGCGAGGTTTGATGTGAGGACAGGACGAGAGCGAGGTGCGATATTTGATGTGACGACAGGACGAGAGCGAGGTTTGATGTGAGGACGGGACGAGAGCGAGGTTTGATGTGGGGACGGGACGAGAGCAAGGTTTGATGTGAGGACGGGACGAGAGCGAGGTTTGGTGTGACGACGGGACGAAAGCGAGGTTAACCTGGTTCAAGCACCCCAGTGGTGGTTTGACCACTGATCGTACCTGTTTAAAGCTCCCCAGTGGCGGTTTGACTACTGATCGTACCTGTTTAAAGCTCCCCAGTGGCGGTTTGACCACTGATCGTTCCTGGATAAAGCACATCAGTGGCGATTTGACTACTTTTTTTACCTGGTTAAAGCTCCCCAATGGCGGTTTGACTACTGATCGTACCTAATTAAAGCTCCCCAGTGGCGGTTTGACTACTGATCGTACCTTGATAAAACTGCCTAGTTGCGGATTGACTACTTATCGTACCTGATTAAAGCTCCCCAGTGGCGGTTGACCATCAATCGTACCTGTTTAAAGCTCCCCATTGGCGGTTTGACTACTGATAGTACCTTGATAAAACTCCCTTGTTGCGGATTGACTACTTATCGTACCTGATTAAAGCTCCCCAGTGGCGGTTGACCATCAACCGTACCTGTTTAAAGCTCCCTAGTGGTGGTTTGACTACTGATCGTACTTGGTTAAAGCTTCCCTGTGGCGGTTTGTTATGATATTGTGGTAGCAATGTCCTTATCATAATAAACCCCACTGTCAGACATATGTATGTTTCTGATAACACACAGGCAATATTCCCTTTATCAGTATAAAGCAATGCTAATTTTAAAGCGACAACACTACAAAATATCATCACTTTTATTCAAATAGATACAAGAGTTGAAGATGAAGAAATAACAGCCGGTTACATAACATATAATTTAAAAACAAGTTGACTCATTTTAAAAATAATGCATTTGATAACGTTTATTTCTTAAAAATCAGTATTATAAAAGAAAACATCCCCCCACCTCTCTACCAATTAACACCTCATACAAGCCTTTGATACTGATATCAACAGCTCATTTGAGCAACCTTAAAGCGATGGGGGAACATATATAATGTATAAATACTCTCTAACTATTAATATCCTCACCCCAATAACAGTATCAGTTTGCCCCATGATGGGCAATAAGTCGACGAATATAGTTGATCATGTTAAGCCTTAATTTAATTACACTAGAGCTACATTCACCTCATCTTGACCTTGACAGTTACGTGACAAGCAGTATTATCTGCGTAGCTGCATACCTCGGAATCTAGTTATTGTGATATTTTAGCATATCGCTGATTATCATAAATACGTAAAGATAAACTTTACTACACACTATTCTAGTTCAAAGGTAAGAAGCATGATATATGTTTAATTTTATTTTAATCCTTATTTTATATTCACTAACGTACTTATGTAAATAAAGTATATATTTATAGTTGCTGTTGCAGGACTAGACCGACCATGATGTCATATCTGGTAATCGGCATTGCTCTGATAGTTGCCGTAAGAGCTGTACCACAACCTACAGTGACCTTGCTAAAACCACAAGGGATCAAATTCAGCATTCCAGGTCAGTTTTAAATATTTTACCTATTTTGAATGTAAAAAGGAAAAAAATACATAAGCATCGTCAGGGAACACACAATTACTGGGCATGGTAAGGATTGGATCAATTTTAGAGTCTCCTGTAGAAAGTTGGAATTCAAATATTGTCTGTCGAATCCATAAGTGTCTGAAAGTCTAATGTAACATATACTAAATTCTAAAATTAAAATTTAACAGACGAGATCAAACAAATAAATACGTCAGATGTTTCACTTCTAGATTGGCATATTTTGTTAACTTTTACGATACAGGTGACAGACACAAACGACCTTCTGTCGTCACTGAATAATTAGCTCGATTTGTGTTAAATGTTTATCTTTTGGTATAACATAAACCAGAGGCAGATCTACATTTGAAAATGAAGTACCTTCGCTCTGTGATTGTGAATTTAGGATTACTTTCTGCCAATGGCATAGCCCTGTTGATATCGTCGTGATCTGGCTTTGCAATGTTTGTGTTGATCACCGCCAAAATAATCATACGCGACAGGAACTACTTTTTATTCCTCGAATTTCATTTTTCATGAATTTAATATTATTAAGCAAGCAGAATCTAATTAAACAATAAAGATATATTTTGGACATTTTGAAAAATGTTACATAAAATAAGCCAAACTCCACAATTATATACAGTATTTCTGTCACTCGTCAAGGAAACATACTTAACCCTTACCATGCCTTAATAATACGCTTTTTTTCGAAGAGTATTATCAAATATGATGTTAAAAATTTCAGATGAACAAGGTACTTCATTGGTAGCTATTCACTTTAACATAAACACACCGTTACAAGGAGTTGGAGCGGGATCCTTTGCTGCAGATGTCAGAACTAAATCTGGTAAGTGAAGAGGTGGATGTAGTTATATCTACTTATTCTTTCACTTCTTCTCATGGCTGGTTTTTATCTTATAACTAATACATATAATGTTCGACGTATTACTTGGTGCACATAGCACCAGTGCAAATGTCAGACAAACACTATTTAAGCGCCTTGCTCCACACACGGCCCATGTGAAGGTCGTTGAACAAAAATCCATCATTCTTCCTCTAATTAAATGTAGAACAACAAAATGCCGACTGATTGTAGTATTTTTGTTTATTTCTGTAAGTGAAATTATGTTATGTAGTATTATTTTATATATTATTCTTGTTTTTAAGTTCTATAGTACAAAAAAACACACAAAAAAACCCAGCAACAACAACATCAACTACAACAACTACTACTACTACCATTACTACTACTACTACTACTACTACTACTACAACTAGAACTACTACTACTACTACTACTACTACAACTAGAACTACTACTACTACTACTACTACAACTAGAACTACTACTACTACTACTACTACTACAACTAGAACTACTACTACTACTACTACTACTACTACTACTACAACCAGTACCACTACTGCTATTACCATTACCACTACAACTATCACTATAACTATCACCTCTATAACGTAATACTACCACTACCATTACATCTACTTTTACATATACAACTGCTACTACTATTACTACTACTACTACAACTAGAACTACTACTACTGCTACTACTACTACTACTACTACTACTACAACTAGAACTACTACTACTACTACTACTACTACTACTACTACTGCCACTACTTCTACTAACTACTACTACTACTACTACTACTACCATTATTACTACTACTACTACTACTACTACAACTAGAACTACTACTACTACTACTACTACTACTTCTACTACTACAACTGGAACTACTACTACTACAACTACTACTACAACTATAACTACTACTACTACTACTACTACTACTACTACAACTAGAACTACTACTACTTCTACTACTACTACTACTACAACTAGTACCACTACTGCTATATCATTACCACTACAACTATCACTATAACTATCACCTCTATAACGTAATACTACCATTACCATTACCATTACATCTACTTCTACATATACAACTGCTACTACTACTTCTACCGCTATCACTTCTGCTACAACTATCATTACTTCTATAACTACTATAACTACTATTACTACTACTACTACTTCTTCTCCTTCTTCTACTACTGGTATTATTACTTCTTTTAATACTTCTTCTACTACTTCTACTATTATCATCATTACTACTACTACTACTACTACTACTGCTGCTACTACTACTACTATTTCTTTTTCTTCTACTTCTACTACTACGACTACTACTACTATTACTTCTTCTACTACTAGTACTACTACTTCTACCACTACTACTACTATCATTACTTCTTTTACTACTATTACTACTACTACTACTACTACTACTACTACTACTATTAACATAACTGCTTATATAACAATTTTAAGAATTGAGTTTTCTTTGCAAATATATAAGAATGATATCAGATCATCTATATGTATTCATACGCGTGCTGCATGATGTTTTCTACTGATTGATTATGTCCTTATGTCCGTGGTTTAGGAAATGAGTGGATATATGAAGACCATAATGCAGTTGTTCATCCTGGTGACAAAGTAAACTACTGGATTTTACAAGTCAAGAACGGACAGGGATCACAATTGACTGACCAAACATGGATAGCTCCAGGTAGGTCCTTTATTGATTTCACTGTTTGCTGTTTTCAAAAAAGGCTTTGTTAGGAATTATCAGCCTAGGAGTGAATACGATATCCATGATTATATAGGTTGCAATTGAAGAAAATATGAATAACCACAAATCATCCTCTTTCACTTTGGTATATTTTTGTACCATTTCCATGCGATCGTATACGAATACTGAAATGTACTTTTGCATTTTTTTCATAAAACGTGGCTCGCAAAACCGCGTATGCAAGCTTAATGTACAATGTTTATAAATAAAAGTTTGATGAAAATGACAAAAAGATTAATCATCTACTTTAATTTGGAAGTATTAGAGCAGATGTGAGGATGTAAGTTACATGTATTTATATTTAATTTATTATAATGAGTCCGTCCGTTTTTGAGTTGAGCATGAAATCTTTATAAGAAATTTTATAATCTTTGACCAATATAATAATAAGTAGATATTTCCCGCATAAAATTAAAACAAAAATGTCAAAAGTATATTACCCCCTGGTTTTTGAGAATATGGTTAAATGGCAATCAGTAAATTGGACATTTGAGAATATTAATATGATTTTTGACCTTATTTCCAAAAGCACCAACAACGCCAGCACCAGCAACAGCAAAGCCGACAACCCAAACCCAAACGACACCCTCGCCAATAGTCACCAGCAGTCAGAATCATGTGAACAACAATCCAGACAATTCAGGTCAGAGTCAGATTTACTGTGTCGCATTTAAACAGAAGAAACGATATACAAATTCAATGACAACATTTAAGATTCCTGACATTTCAATTATTGGTATTTAATGACAGCGGTGACAAACGTGTTAGTATATCAAATATTATACATGCAGGTTTACTTAAGATAATTTTATCTCGTTAGTATAGAGGTGTTTCTTAGTTATGTAATAAAAAGATTGTTAAAAGGCTAGATTCAGGAATCCCTGAATCGGCCCAATACATTTACAAAATATTAATAGACTGGACACGTTATATACACATTTTTCTTGTCGGCCTCACGTCAATGATACAACCATATATAATACATTTTCTTAATTGTCATTTTTTTTTTTTTTTTGAAAACCGTGTGTCAAAGTGGTATGGTGCTTGGCAGAGCCTCGCATAACATATTTTTGCCAAATCGTTCAATTGATTGAGTGAATATTTAGCGTCATTGTTATGCCAACGATGACTAACAGAAGATCAGTTAACCTTACCACTGTTTCCTAGGATCCTGAATGGTTAACCAGTACTCGAGCACACCCCATCTTTGCAGAAACTGATAACTTTTCCACTTGAATCAGCGGTGAGAGACGAATGATAAAGTGACGCATTGTTGTAAATCAATCATCACGGAGATTGTGGCCGGGCGGGGATTCGAACTCACGACCCCTGAATTGATAGTCAGATGCGCTTACGACTGAGCTTATCGGGCCCGTTTAATAGATTCAATAATTAACTAGCTCTCAAGCAAGATTCTATATAGAACCCAAATGATATTGTTTCATGTATTCATAAACTCATTATATATTCAGTGGAAAATTCCATGTTGAGCTCAGGGTTAAATTCTCAGACATCGCCACCACAAACGGCAAACGTCCAGATGTCATCTTCGGTGTCGTCAGGAGGATCGTGCGGATGCACGGGCACATCAACCAAGCCTCCAGGCTCAGAAAAAACTTGTGCAGTATTTCCGTGCATGATATTCGAAGATAACTTTGACAAGTTGGATCTGGATGTTTGGGAACATGAAATCACAGCCGGAGGAGGAGGTGTAAGTTGCATTGATAATAAATGTTGAATAAACTAACGCATCATAATTGTTTTAAGACTTTATATAAGTATGTTCTCTCCAAGCATGTAACTTGCATTAGCACATAAATTAACCAATAATGGACACAGAGGTACATGTTGTTTACATGCACGAATAAATTTTAAATTCAATAATAACATCTCTTTGCTATTAAGACAACCTCTGTCTGTTTCAAAATGAAAGCTTATTATGGAAATGGTTGTTATTAAAGAAAAGAATAACAGCCAAACAGTGTCAATCTAGACTTACTTCTTTGTCACTATTATTGCTAACACGTTTGCTTTTCTTTATTAAATAGAACTGGGAGTTCAATTACTACACCAACAACCGATCCAACAGTTATGTGAGAGATGGCAAACTATACATCAAACCGGTAAGATGGCTTCAAGAAGTATTTTAAATTGTTCCAACTGTTCTCAGTGATATTCTCAACTATGTATTGTATAGTGGAAACACAATTATAACGATTGTTACCACTTCTTGTTTAGATCTGCCATAATTGGTTTGATTATGCAATGAATTTTTTTGTTGCAAATGAACTGTTGTGGTATCTATTGTATGTTGCGTAATTTGTCTAGACATCTTTCTTCTTACTTTCATTTCATACGGTTGATTTTGACACAAGAATTGAATATTCCTTTTAATACAATATTCTGCAAGTTAAAATTTGCGGTGTTTGCTTTCTTTGAACGATGCAAAGTCCTCCTTTTTGGACGTTTAACTTCTTATTTGTGTATTTCGTTTGAACAATGAATGCTATCGCTACTGAATATGTGACGTACTTAATTTGATAGGCTTATGCATTGCTCATGTTTGCAGTACTTATGTTTGTATTGTTTTGACTATTGATACATCAAATGTATTAACAAAAAAAGTCACCAACACAATAGGATCTCTGATATTGTACTTTTATTGAAATAATTTAGAAAATGTATTTAGAACTTAAGTTGTGATCAAAATGTTATATAGAAAAAAGTCTTGTGGACATAGAAGTAACATTTCAATGGTTAATAATTGCTTTTTTTATTGACGTTTTGGTTTATTCTTTTAAAAAGCTTTTTTCAAAATGATTATTTTAAACATTGTGATTTATTGCTGCAGTTAAGTATAAGAAATGCTGGCATATCATGTACGTTATAGTACATGATTGGTGTAAAATGTGACTTTTATTAAATTTTAACAAGATCATTTGAGTAATAATTTTCTTTTTACTTTAAGTAGTACATCAAATTATATATAATATAAACACAGTCTACATTTTATATATCACTAATATTGTTTACTTTAATCGTTTTAGACACTCACAGAGGAATCACTGGGAGAAGGACCTGGTGGACTAACAAAAGGAGTTCTTGATTTGTGGGGTAAACTTATTTATAACCTTATAAATGAAAAAAATAATTTTATCAGACGCAATTATTGTCTATATAGAATTTGCTGATCAAGTTTGAAACTTAAATAACTTTAGTATGATACTTTTCAAGTACGTTCTGTCCGTTTCCTCAGAACAAAAATTAAACTGTAAGAACAAACAAGGACCGACAAACAAACACATTAAAAAAGAAACAACGGCACATATACAGAGTAGTACCAGTTTTCTGCAATGGGACTGAACGTGTATGCATATAGAGAAGAGAAACCCATACAACTGAAGTATGTAAAATAAATGACAAAAAGATAAATTTAAAAGTACACTAATTTAATATGATTGCAGGCTCTCAGCCCGGTGACATATGTACCAGCAACGATCATTACGGTTGTGAAAGAGGGGGAACGGCCGACCACATTATTAACCCAGTACAGTCGGCACGTCTGAGGAGCTCAAGAGGGTTCAACTTTAAGTACGGCAAGGTGGAGATTAGTGCTAAAATGCCCACTGGGGATTGGCTTTGGCCAGGTATGAACTAGAAAATTGTAATATAGTATACCTTGCTACCAAAGAGCATATTTCACAGATAATAGCAAATTTTTATTTGTGTTCATTAAAATTTTTTAGAGCTTAAACGATTAGATACATAACTAAAGAGAAAAAAGATCTATGGAAAATCTCAACAATTAACTATTGGAATATTCATTATTTCTTATTTAATGCAGAATACGTAGATGCAAAAGAAAAACTCAAGAGGAAAAATGTTGTTTTTTTTATTTTTGTTATTTTGGGTTCATGAAAAATATAAGCTCATACTAGTGTTTATAATTTGTTGAAAATCTGGTGTGTCCCTTTAAGATTATTATATAAATATAAAACTTGACTCATACATATATCTGTACGGTTTATTGAGGGATGGCCCACCCCGACACTCCCTAAACATATTACGGGGTAATTAAATGAACCACTCTTTAGTGATTGAAATTACAAAAATAAATGTATGTCGTACAGGAGAAGTGACATAAACACAAGTAATACATACAACGTGTTGTTTCGCCTTTCTCGATAAAAATCTGGCGGTTGTATTTGCTGTTACATTTCAAACTGTGGTGAGATTGAATATTATTCTGATGTTTCAGCAATAAATTGTGTATGTTATATACTGGTTTATATTAAGTCATCATCTAAACTTATAGATTGACATGAACGATATTAGGGAAATTAATTGTATTTTCTGCCGTGCATACAAATTCGCTGCTCTACCACTACGTCACGTGGACATACCACTTTATCACAGAGACAGCATTAATGTATAATTGGACAATGTCAATTAATTTCTTTTTCAGCAATATGGATGTTGCCTTTACGTAACGCGTACGGCAGATGGCCGGCGTCTGGAGAAATTGACATCGTTGAAGCAAGAGGTAACCGGCAGTATTCTGACGACAAAGGACAGCCCCAGGGGGTCGACAACGCCGGCAGTACCTTGCATTTTGGGTCAGACTTCTGGCACAACAAATGGCCAACAGCTCATGGAGAAAAGTAAGTAGAAAATAGTTTATGTGATTTAAGCACAAATATGAATTCAGACTTTCACCATGTAAAACAAACTCAAATAAGAAAATAAATTGAATGCCAAAAAGAATATACTACTTAAAAAACACAATCACAAAGAATTACAGAAAGACAAAGTTTAATGCTGAAATAATCTGAAATAAGTCCTTTCTGTGATATTCTGATATTTTAGTTGTTGAATGTATATATGACATAGCAATACCTAGTATAATAATATATTGGGTATGATTTGTTTATTATAGTAACATGAAGTGATAATAATAGAGTCTCGTAGGTCGAAATAAACGAACGGATATAGAAGTTTTATTGTACATGTACTTGATTTTATTTGATGTAACTTTTATATGTAACACTCAAATAAACTATAAATGTTTTAAGTCTATAAAAGCAATTGATACAAATCACTTTCTGAGCATGATTGGTTACGTAGTAGAACATATGAAGTATCGTTTCCGGATTCCGGTATAATGGATTTGATTATATTAAATATGTCCACTGGCGCATATCTTGACTGGCTTTCTATGCTTTAATACATAAAGTCGGCTTCATAAACATTATGCAGTCTTAATGTCCGAGCGTCCTGGTCATCCGCAATATAAAGGTCTGTATGTCCCTAATACATCCGTTAGGACGGTATAAAAAGTAAAGAAAGACAGCTCAACATAATCTTTTATGAAGTAATCCACGAAAATGTGACTATAATAGTAACTTCTCTCTTTCAATAATTTAAACTGGTTTATAGGAACATATATGCAAGCATTTTGCAATCATAGTTACAAACTGTTTCAAATAGTAAAAAAACTCAAATTCATTTTCATTTTCAGGACGTCTTCATCAGGGAACATACGGAGATGGCTTCCACAAATATGTCCTTATATGGGACGAGGACCACATCAGGTTTGTAATGTTTAAGTTGTAATGTATCTACAGATATTTTGATACAAAATGAATTGTAACGTTTAATACATAAACATGTATAGACGGTATACGCCCAATAGGATTCAAAGGACATACTACTCTTATATTAAGCGGATTAAACTGAAAATGAATGAACATAATGACTACACTTTCAATCACCTGTAACACTAAACATAATTATTTGTATTCCTTTTTGGTATAAGAAAACCAACACTACTTCTGATATTAGTTAATTTAATACATAAACTTCTTCCGTTGTTTGAGTTCTTCATGATATAAAATAACAAAAGGAATTTATATAACATTTTTATCCATGTTTGAAGCAGGAATAGAATAACATGAGCGTGACTCGTGAATGCTTGTGTTCATATTGTTAATACATGAAGGACAATACAAGCTAGTTAAAATTACGAGTATTATAAAACAGATAATTATAGTATGATTATAATATAATATTAGTAATTATAGTAAAATTATAATATAGATAATAATATTATAAAAAAAAAATTACAGTATTATTATAAAAAAAGATAACAATAGTATTATTATAATATAGATACTGTTATCATAAAATAGATAATAATAGTATTAATATAATAAAGATAATTATAATATCATTATAATATAGATAATACTATTATACTATAGAAAAAGATAGTATAATTATTAAAATGATATCATTATAGTATAGATAATTATATGATTACAATGATATAGAAAATGCTATTATAAAATAGATGATAATAGTAAAATAATTGAAACATTGATAATGCTATTATAATATAGATAATACTATTATGATGTAGATAATATATGTATAATTATTGAAATATAGACGATACAACTTATAATATAGATATCGAGGTATTATTGTAATATAGATGATACTATTACAACATAAATAATATCAATATGATATAGATTATAATATTACAATATAGATTATTATAGTATCGTTTGTTTTAGTATGGGTATGTAAGTTCCATTGTACATGAATGATATTTATTGATATTTCATAGGAACTGTAAATATTTTATTTTTATTTATGATTGAAAACAGTGAAATTAATCACCTTTAATTTAACATCATTTAACGATGAAATTATATAAAAAAATGTATTATCTGAGATTTTTCTAAAATCAATCGAAAAAGTAAAACAATATTTACAGTATCTCCATCGATGACGTTGAAGTTTTGAATGTGACGCCACCAACGTCAATGTGGGAATACTGGAGGTAACGATCAAGAAAGTGTGGAAAATCCTTGGGTTTCTGGAACAAAGATGGCACCTTTTGATCAAGAGGTAATAACATAAATATACGTCTGCATCAGTCCCCCCTACCTAACCTAAAGATTTTACCGCATACTTGAAAAAGAACTGTAAAAGAAAAAGAAATACTTTTATGTTCCATGTGAAATTTAAAAAAAAACAGAAACAATATCAAATGCCTACCTATCATGATATTATGTGAAGGTAACAAGAAACACACATGTACATATTGGACTTCATTACATTCATTTAATATGATATGCTAGTATTTCACATAGTTGACACTGTGTGCATGGCGATTATTTATGATTAACTGACATCTATGTAAAGTGAGTAATCTTTAATATCTTGGACATTGTTTTAATGATTATTCAGTTAGTTAGCAGTTGGTTGATTGACGTGTTACTTTATATTCGTTTTACATCTTTAGCTACAGTAAAACTTTGATGGCTTGAACCCGGCAGAAATGGGTAAAAATGGATAAATGTATATAGATTGAAGTAGGAATTCGGCCGGGAACAAATAAGTAGTTCAAGCTATATGTGGTGTTCCAGCCATCTGTGTTCGAGTTACCGAATTATTTTTTTTTGAGTTGCCAAATGGCAGCCCGTTTATTTTTTTCATTTTCACAATATCAAGTTATTATACAACAATATACATTTATAAACATGAGTACTTTAAGTAGTGATGTGAAAGAGTTACCGAATTTCTACATCCAACTCTTCAATATTTGAAGTTGATAAAGTTAAATACAGAAAGACGAAGCACACGAAACTCAACCTTACTTCAGTATTTCTTACTCTGTTTGTTTTTGATAGTTTTTCCTCATCTTGAACGTTGCCGTTGGTGGAATTGCTTTCTTCCCGGACAAGTTCCACAGTCCAACTGGTAAACCGTGGAACGACAAATCTCAGTTTGCTCCACGGGACTTTTGGAACGCCAAAGGACAGTGGTATCCGACGTGGAACGCTGACACGAACAACGGGGAAGATGCAGCCATGGTGGTCGATTACGTCAGAGTGTGGAAGTTAAAATAAATTAGTTATGAACTTACCACTAGTTGTGTCAAAGATATTTTGTTACAATGTTATATAACTAACATAAAAAGGCAGATTGAAATAAAGAATTATCTATATAAAATATGTGTTATTGAAATGATGTCTTATTTAGCACTGAAAAGTAAATAATATTATACAATATATATATTATAGCGTATTTATTTATTTAAGCATGTCAATTTTTCACGAGAGGCCTTATTTTATGGCCTCGTTGAATATTGACATGCTTAAATAAGTTCACTCTTTAAATAAGACTTAGATTTATAACCAATTATATTTATTTACCATTAGAAGAATATGTGTACACAGTACATTCACATCGTGTCATTTCTTAGCAAGTACTTGCATTTTACAAAAGCACCATTCATATTCATGGGTATGGTATCACAAAAAGACCATCACCTAACCAGTCGTTAGCATATCTGTCGTCGTTTTATATGTGCAACTCCTTTTTATCGATCGAGTCATATATAGGTCATAACAATTGCCTAAAGGTTTATGCAAGGACTATTTGTAGTTAAAGCTATATAAGAATAATACAAGCGCAATGTAAAGTTAATGTGAACCCTTTGCGGACCGCTATATTTGACATTATTGACATTATTGATATATTTAGTCTCTTTGTTATAAATATACTTAATTAAATAAATATATAACGGTTTACTATATCACACGTTAAAAATAATTAATAAGAATGGCATGTTCTTCTTTAAATAATAATGACCCTGACCTGATATAATTCAAATTCTCAAGTTTCCATTTTGTGTTCTTTGTAAACTTTCATCAAAATGTCTTTAAGGAAACTAAAGTTATCGGGCTGAAACTATTTCCTACCGCCGCCCGTACACATGATAATGGGGCACAACTCGGGCAAAATTAATGTACAGTTTTAAAAGTCAACCCCGTGTATTTTCTGTTGACATGAAATACCATTGTATACCATTTTGAAAATAATTAGGAATTACTAATTCGAGTTAATGAGGGAGGTTGAATAACAATAAATATAAGCATTTGAGCAAACGTCATGTAACATCGTAGTATTAAGGGTAAACCGAATCGTGCGAGCCTCAAATTCTATCTCATACACAATCAAGAAATACCAACGTTGTTTACAAATGTAAAGATAATAAAGCCATTTTTCTCTGAGTTGTAACGTTATTGATAGGAAGTTGATTAGTCTATCACAGAACCTGATATCTCTTGAATAAGGGAAATATAAGGGAAATATAAGCCTGTCCCACAATTTATTGCAATTAAACACTTGCTACAGTTTTAGTTGAACGAACGAACGAATAGGGTTTTACGGCGAGCCAACACATCTTAGGTTATTCGACGCCAACAGGAAGGAAGATTCCAGGCTCACTGTGCATGTACAGAAACAACAAATTAACATACAGATTGAAAACAATACACCAACAAATGTATATGCAGAATGAACCTAGAACCTTGATACCTGCAGAACTGCAGAGTTTCAGCAAATTCTATCGTTTTACTCAATTTGTCGCTTCTAATGACTTGCATAAGCCACAGTGATCCTATTCTTGCCATCACTCATGGCTCCCTGGAACCACACAGGGGTTTATAATCTAACCACAATAGTGAACATGACAAAAAAATTATAAAATGAACATGACACCCATTCGGAGGATTCCTACCCCTCTGCAGAGATCGACAGTGATTCTATTCTTAGCCGGAACCACATGGGCTACTTTTAGTTGAGTAACTGACCAATCAACGTTGGGTTTTCCCATATTGCTGTTTAACGGACCCGGTCGGGAAAGCTGGTCCCGTTCTACAGACTAGGAAGTTGTTTAATATCCAATTTTACGGTAAATAAAGGGGCAAAACTCATGTAAACTAATGACGTGCGAGCCTAAAATACAATCTTATGCGTTTAACGCCGTTTTCAACACATAACAGGTTATATATAGGATGTCAAGTTTTATTGCTGAATGAATAAATTAGAATGAACCTGAATGACTGGCTAATTTACTCACATGAAGTCTTATGACCGAACTTTGACCAACAACAAGACCTCGGTGATGGAAGGTTAATGATCGCTAGACGACAGTGACGAAGACAACTTGACCACAGAGGAAATGTTTAATAATAACAACCTTGTGGTAACAATTTAAAAAAAACCAAAACAACAACAACGTTTATTTGAATTATTGGTCTGAAGTTGATCAAAATGACATTTTACCATAAATCATGTAAAATTAGACATACATGTATAGATATGGCACAAAATGTCCGATAGGAACGCCGCGAACTACCTTTGAAAGATTAAATAATATATAGCATCATTTTATGCCATAAGGGGATAATAGACGATCATTTAACCTGGCACTATTTCCTGGTATCCTGAAAGGTTAACCAGTACTCGAGCACACCCATCTCCACAAGTAACTGGTAACTTCCCGCTTGAACCAGCGGTGAGAAACGAATGATTAAGAGACGCATTGTCATTTATTATAGAGACTGTGGCCGCGTCGAGATTCGAACTCATGACCCTGGATTGATCGTCAGACCAGACGTGCTACCGACTGAGCTAGTCGTCCCAGTAAAATTTAAAGAATATCCGGCAATATCTATTCAAGTCACTGAGAGGATGGGTAATGTACTTTTTACGTTTTGAAAGAGGACTTGATTCATGTACATCGCGTAGCGGTATTAAAATACAGTGCAATGATAAGTAGCCTTTTGTACAAATGAAACATATTCTGACAACGATTTATGGGACTTTTAAGCGGATGTTGAATAAATTGCTGTTTTTTGATAAAAAAAATTAACGTGAATTAAAACATGAGGAGCTGAAGTTAATCCAGCTCTAGGTTTAGTAATAAGCATAAATATAAGAATAATAAAGATACGATGCTTTAATTATATATATATATATTTTTTAAAAAATGACCTTAACATCTAAAATATGGGATGCGAAGTTATTAATTTTATTGATTGATACTTTTTTCAATTCCAAATTTTAGGAGGGGAAATACTGTGACGGATAAAAAAAAACTGGGGAAAAAAACTAAAAAAAAACTAAAAAAAAAACTAAATAAAAACAAAGGCTAAATTTACAGATATTTTTTGAAAGTTCATTCCCGGGGTCCATATATGAGTGATGAAGCAGTCTAGTGCATATAAATTATATGATTATTTAAATTTTGATCATCTTATAAATATATTTCACATTTTCGAAAATATGGAAAATCCCCATATCTCTACTATCTACGCAAGGAGTTGAATGCTAATTTCATTAGCACTAATATCTACCCGGTCATTTCATTATCATACACATCCCCATACAATCCTTTATAACAAACAATATTTCAATCTTGATAATTACGTTCTTTTTGTATTTATAAACATAAATCTTTGTAAATTAAATACTGCGTGCGTCATTTAGGTTGAATATTTGACATAAAACCAAGTTGGATTATTGTATTTTTCTCATTTTTATATGTTTTACTTAATAGCGAAGTTGTACTGTTTTCTGCGTATGAACTGGAATTTATTTTTAATTTCGTAGTAAGAGTATTTTTTTACGGCTAGTTACAATAGCATATATCATTAAGGTTCTCTTTATCAGTATGTTTATAGTTTTAAATTTTAGATTTATATGGGAATATTGTAATTTTTACATTTTTATTTTAAATCAAAAGGAAGATGTTTCTTCATATGAACTGAAATTTCTAACTTCGTATTCATTTGAAGGCTACTAATTACACTTATATATTATATAACTAAGGGTTTCTTTATAAGAATATTTATAGTTTTACATTTAGAATGCAGTGTAACACGTAGATTAGTTTTTGGTGTCGTCAGAAAAATTTCAATACATACATATCAAACATCAACAACGTATTTCAATACAACCTTTTTATGTAGTTTGTGACTCTTTTTGTCGGTTTAATTTCCACAACCTTCAATCACATTCTTTTAAAAAACTATATTATTAAGTTAAATCGCTTTTATGGATAATTAAAGGGTTTAATTCAACAGGTACCTTCTTTCAGTATCCACATTGATACCCTATTCCTGTTGAACATTTAACTGTAAGACAAAGTGAACTCTACCTTGGGATAATGGCGGATGTTGATCTTATTGAACGCTTGGAACAACGTCTTAATGGTACAATTGCGGAGATGGAGGTGGCAGCAGCGAGTTATGGATACAATATGGACCAGTTCTTCTTGATTCTCATGGGTTTCCTTATATACTGTAAGTACCCTACAACATTACCTACGTAAAAGTTCCCCTTCAACGTTAAAGGGAATATATCTGGATTTTTCATAATTTTAAAGTTGGCTATAAACATTTTTTCCCCTTATATCATACATATTTTTACTTACTGACCCCGTATTGCCAAAAGGATATCTATTTAAACATGTCAAAATAATATATATTGGAAGGGGCTTTCTTAACTTGGGATAGACTAGAATAGATTTCCCGCTCAAAATGGCAAAATATTTTGCCGTATTAAATGATTTCATTTTTATTTCAACTTGATCTGTTAGACAGGTTTAGGCGTAGTAAAATTGTTTCATTTTAGAAAGCATTTGAATAACGATGCCAACATCGTATTTAAGTACTGTCTATTAGTAGAATGGGGATCTCGTTTCAGGTTTACCACTCCAACTTGCATATCGATTTTGTCACCTTTTTGTAGACTTGACATACTGAACTGTTCTGTTTATAATTATTAATGGTAATCAGATTTATCCATTTTCATTACGTGTACAGTACGCATGAAAACCTACCCGGCCACACCCATGTTTCTGTTCTAAACAGTGCGGTTAGCTTGGGTACGGCCTATGAAGAAATATGACGAAAGAGTTCCTAACACAAACCGGTTAAAAATAACATTGTTATCAAATATTTATGCTTATTCTATATTTTTTGGTAAGATAATATAAATATGTTAAAGTCTGATTAAAAAGTAAATGTTAAACATTATAAAAGTAAAAGTTTATTATGGGAAATAACCATGAAAATTACTGCGCCAACATGCAATCCTTACACTGTCGCTTCACCACCCATTAAAATATAGTGCGATATTTATGTGATTAATTTAGCTAAAATCAAAGTATTTTTGTTCTCAAAACACTTTTTTTTAAAGTCAGAAAGGTGTATTCAATAATTCTATAATTAAGAATATAAAATACTTTGCTTGGAATAACGAGTTTAGTTAATCGCTTAGTAATACATCGAATCATAACGAAGCTACTGCTGTCTGTCCGCGCCATTTTAGAAGTTACTGTCAAGGGTGTCAGATGTATTTTAGATAATTTAATAACTAAGTTAGCCGGAAAATGCACTTTGTTGTGAAGCTTTTTAATTTAATAAAAAATCGGTCCACATATTTTTTTATCGGACGTATAAATTACCCTTATCATGCTTTACTATAAGCTGTGAAATACGTCTTGCGACAATAACATTTGATTGTTCTGTCGCCCGCTGTGCGAAACATGCTTCAATTTTCAAAAAGAAACGACATAAACATGTCACTTTCATGGACTTGAAATCATGTAAATTTCACCTTACAATATCCCTTTGATGTTAGCCGACGCACGGTGACGTCACAGTCATCAAAGTGACGACAGCAAACGTGTTGTTTCATTCGATACATGCAATGAAATTGTGCAGTTGTTTCCATATAAACTCCCTCCTTAGGTTACCCCCATAATAATTAAACCTGCACTCATGTGTTTATGTCTGTTTTGGTAATGTTCATATCGGTCCTATTTAGCTTTCGAATACATTCAATGATTTCCTAAAGCACACGAATACTGCACATGCATTAAGTCCGTATATTTTTATGTATGTACAGAAAGGAATATAAATGCAGACATACATATAGTCATACTACAGGGAGCTTAATTATTTTTACGCTGATTTTTCGTTTCATTTAAATGATATTAGTATTACAGATTTTGATAACTAAATATTTAATTTATTTAAAATATTTGCAACATGTTAAAATGATTCGCTTAAATGTTTGACAGTTTTCATTATTTCTTTCCTATTTTATCACATGCCGCGGGTTCATTCATCTGGCACATGTTTCAATCAATTATACAAATCAATCGAGTTCTTTCTTTCGTGAGCGGTGTACCGATAAGGCACCAGCTGACTTGCAACTTGACTGACACATGTGGCGATAATATGACATAACTGCGCAGGGGGTCCATATTAGTGAGTGCCAGACAAGTAACGATAATGCACATTGTGTGTTTTTCAACCAAGTTGTAAATCTTTGTCATTATATATAATATACACATAAATCATAATTTCAGATTGTTTTTGTAAGTTTATTTGGATTCCATTTGAGATTGAAATTATCTAAAAGTACTTCCAGGGCACTAAGTAATTTTTTACATCCATGCGATACGCGTATTACATAATGATATCGCATAAAAGCATTATATCAGAAAGTTTTATGAAGCCACATTCGAACCTCATTTGAGAAAAAAAAACAGGTTAAATTTTTAAAGAATTAAGTACACTTCCAGTGAATTTTTCAAAATATGTTTTTGTATCTGTGTAAAACAATTATAACATAATATTACCAGGAAAACAATAAATAAAGTTAAATTCCAAGTTCCAGCGCAAATATCATATATAATATAACTGTATGAATCCATGCATTGCGCATTGAATATAAAACCAATTTTATTTGAAAATTTACAAATCGATTTTTTTTATTCATATCATTTTGCTACCGACGAGTAATGAATCGGGAAAGGGGTTGCTTTCATCATTTATAAATATTTTTAAGAATCAGTATACAAAAATACTCGTAATCAATCTTGTATACTGAGAAATATAGCAAAACAATATGTAAAAAATTATATGTTAAATATGCATACAATGATTTATTTTTTAAATAAGTATATGTTTAGAGTTTTGTTTAAGTTACTGCCAAAAGAGATTCATTCTGAATTGTGTCGTATACAAGATAGTTCTACCGTAAAATTAAGAACAGTTTTTGATGGGTTAAAAATTTTAAGGGGGACCAGCATAGCTTGCACGAAGATAACCGCTCAGGTAGGCCTGTTGTTGCAGCAACAAAGGGAACATTGGTGCTGTTAGAGCTATGGTAGAATAAGATGGACTGTATACTGTTTCCCAAATATCTTATAGTCTAGGCATTTCAGAAGGCACCATACATCATATTATGACTAACTGTTGGAAAGTAAAGAAGCTTTGTGGGTCCCCCACTTGCTGGCACCGGACCAAAAGGCCAAGCGTTAAGATTGTGCTAAAATGTAATTCTAGGAAAGTATTTGACTCGTCACTGGGGACGAACCTTTAGTTTATTATTTTGAGCCCCAACAGCGCATCAATAACAAACAATGGCTTGGTAAAAATCAGGCCAGGCCGGTCATAGCAAAGAGGACAAGAAGCGTCAAGAAGGTTTTATATGCCATTTTCTTCAATATTAGTGTACAATTTCCTTGCAAAGAGAGTAGAACAATTTTTACAAAAATAAAGTACTTTAATCTGTTTTATCAAAATAAACGACCAAGTAAAAAGGTTTGGAAGGCATACAGCTTATTCATGACAATGCTTTCGCCCACAAAAGTAAAAGTGAACAATCTTTCTTAGAACAAGAAAAATATTCAGATTGAACAACCCCCTTATTCCCATGACTTAAGCCCCTGTGACTATTTCCTATTTCGTATGCTAAAAAATGCTCGCAGGTAAACGCTATGCTATTAAAAGTGCCCTTGGGTCTGCAATTTTTCAATTTATGAACAACAAACCAATGGGAGACTACTTTGCAGCAATAGGACAGCGAGACTTCAAAAGTGTGTATCTGTGCGGAGAATACTTAAATGGGTTAGCCTGAAAAAAAATCCCGTTCCTGTGAAAATCTTAAGTATCCGAAGACCAGTGAGAGAATATATTGAATGTCCCTCATATATCACAGCGTGATATAATTTGTTAACAGTAATGCGACGGATTAGTTCTGGTCATACATTATTTCCACAATATTGACAGGAAATAGATAAAAGAAACGGGAACAATTTCGGTGCCATGAATCCGAGTTGAGAACTAATCAGTTCATTATGGGTTGTTGTTGTTGTAGTTGTATGGTGTTTAGCGTTGCTTTCAACATTTTTTCAGTCATATCGTGACGGTGTCTACTTGAGACAGTATTCTAATCGATGTCACACTGGACTATCAGGCCGCAGACACATGGTATGATACCCAACCCAGTCACATTATACTAAAAACCGGGCCGACCAGACCTAGAATTTTCTACTAAATGCTGAGCGTCAAGCGAGGAAGCTTCTAGTACCATTTTTAATGTCTTCGGTATGACCCGGCCGGGGATTGAACCCACGACCTTCCGCATGCGAGGCGGACGCTCTTCCACTAGACCACACCGAGGTGTTTATTATGGGAACTTATCCATTGCATCTCCGACATGACAAAATGACTATATAAAGGCATCATTTATTATACACTTTGTCATATTTTCTTTTATCGTCGTAATTTTAATAACTGCTTACTTATTGGTATAACTAAGTATTTAATTTCCAATCACTTTCAAGTATAATCTATCAAGTTGAATGTTGCAACCAATCTGCAAGAACCGTCGCCAGATATGACTAATCCGTCGCCTTACTGTGAACAAATCGCTTTACGCTGGGACATACTATATACAACCCGGGGAACGTGTCGATGCCAAAGTCCATAGCTCAGAACATTCCTCAGTGTTCAGAACCGTCTGCCTCATCAATATTCCTCAGCAATATTAAAAGTGGCAATTAGCTTATAATTAATATAATAGTATAACAAGCTATGTAAATGAATAAACTGTTTTACTTTATTAAAGAACAATGCAACAATTTTGCAATAAGGCTGTCAAAAAGCTAGAAAAAGACTTCTCAGCTGTCCTAAATAGATATTCCTCTCTATTCAGCTGTCAAATACATCTCTACTATGCATTACATTACGGTTAGGTTAAACAATGATGATATTAATGGGTAATATGTACACGGGATATGCTACTGTGCCAGAACTACACATTACGCTTTAATCTATTCTCAGACGGGATTGGTCGGTTAAATAACTGATTGTGAGCTTTTGCTAACATATTACTTTTACTGATACCAGGATGCTATTGGCTAATCATTATCAATATCACGGTATGACAATTAGGCGGGGCTTATTTACACGGTGGCACATCTGATGTTCAAAGACATTATCAAAGCTAAAAACACTTTTGTCTTTGATATCAACTATATTTGGATAAGCAAACCATAGGCATTCAGCCGCTTAAAAGGGTCATCCGTGACCAAGTGATCCAAGATGATGTCGTCTAACGTGAATTGTTCTTCCACAGCTGAGATGGCTGGTTCGTGAGAAAGTTTGCCAGTTACTTGCGGAACAGCGCTGGTTCTACTGAGATTGATTCTGAGGTCTTATGTTTTGTAAATGACTAAAACACCATTTGGCTTTAATATATGTACACAAGTCAATGGTGTTGCAATAAATTGATATATTTCGAATCTGGATATAAAATGGAATTAATTGGAGTAAATATGAAGTCATATAATTATATTATACAAATATCTTACATCATGGACATTTTGGAAGTATATCAATGTTTATGACAAAGCAAGTGTTTGATATATAAAGTGTTTCAGCATCAATTTGTTTTTCATAACATGCAGCCTGGTACATTTTTATTATTTTGAAAACGCTTAGACTTACTCAATTACACCATCTACAATACTTTGTTTCCGGTTCGACACATGGCTCACCGATCGGATCAAACTCTTTGAATGTCCCATCTTTTGTTTCGGTATGTTGTGGCATGTCAAAGCTTGCGGTTCTATCCATGAAGTTAAACGGCTTTAACAAGAAGCCTGTTTCCACGCGGACCGTCATTGGCATATCTTCCGTCGTAGGTATGTGCAGGAAACCAACAGTAACCCAGTTCACGATATCGGTGTCTACAATGTTCTCATCGTTAATGCGATCGTCAAGATTCTCGCGAGTGTTGTCCATTCTGTTTACGTCATATATAGAGGTCATTGAAGGCTCCTCCTCCCTGCGCTTCGTGACTGCGCAGTGGTACTTCGTGAAAGACAATGCCTTCAAAAGTGGATGCGATTCTAGTGACTGCGAACCTACAGATGAAAATAAAAGTTATCAGCTATGTTTGTTTTTCAAACATCTAATATCGATATTATATGTTCACACACATAACATGTTAACGTCTATTTTAACAGAGTTAAGAGAGAAAAGTGCTTGCCGGGTGATATAGTTTGTTTACAAAAGTGAAATTTAACAAACATGAATTATGTTTGTGTAATTTCAGTTTACAATCTATGTGAATATCTAACAACATAATGATTTCATTGAATGAAATTAAATAGAATGATAGAATTATTATTGAGAAATAGTCCATTTAATACACTTATGTGAAACCGTAAAGTTTTCTGATAAAAGCTTTTATATAATGTTATTGTTGTATGGTGTTTAGCGTCGCTTTCAACAATTTTTCAGTCATATCGCGACGGTGTCTACTCGAGACAGTATTGTTAGCGCTGTCACACTGGACTATCATGCCGCAGACACATGCTATGATACTCCACCCAGTCACATTATACTGATACCGAGTCGACCAGACCTAGAACTCTCCTCTAAATGCTGAGTGTCAAGCGAGGAAGCTTCTAGTACCATTTTTAAAGTCTTTGGTATGACCCGGCCGGGTATTGAACCAAGACCTTCCGCATGCGAGGCGGACGCTCTACCACTAGACCACGCCGCGGTTCTCTTTTATATAAATTTAGAATATAAAGTTATAAAAGCAATGGCCGACACAGATCACGATGCGGCTAATGAATTGTTTCAGATATCATAGCAATTCGTTAACTGTATATGTTAATTGACTTATTGAATATTAAGCGTCAATTTAATGACTATTGAGAGCTAACAGACCTAACTGCTGTTTCCTGGGATCTTGGAACGTAACCAGTACTCGAACACATCACGTCTCAGCAAGTAACTGATAACTTTTCGACTTGAATAAGCGGTGAGAGACGAATGATACAGAGGCTCAATAGCCAATATCAACAATCACGGATATTGTGCCCGGACAGGGATTCGAACTTACGACCCCTGGATTGATGGTCAAACGCGATACCAACCGAGCCAATTGGTCGCGGCCTACTGTTTATGTAATATGTTTATGCTATTGACCAGTTGTTACAATTATGATATTTTTGTTAAATGTTCAGAAGTTCTAAAGCTGACTGATCAATACGACTGTTATAAAACACCATTATATACAAACTAGAAAAAAAACAACAACATTGAGACGACTTTGTCAAAACAGAGATGAAGAAACTAATTAAAATTCAACATATCTCCGAAATAGTTAAAAAAATGGCATATTACTTTGTATCATTTGCTTGTGTTTGACATATAGATATTATACCTGTTGCAAGAGGTGCTATTTGATATCCTCGTTCAACTCCCCACTTGTTCTTGCGTCGTTCATTGACAACAAGCCAGAACTGCTGGATCCTCCGTATGTGATATACCGCGTTCTTTCTCAACTTCTCTCCCATTCCAAATAACGTATTTCATTGTAAATAAAATAGTCTGGAACTTTTGATATATTTTTCTGTGTCTGTATTGCCTCCAACGCAGGACCCGCCTTCCAGTTAACGACCTGAAACGTGTTATTCTCATCAACAATATCCATATCAACTTTAAAACCGAACATGTGGTCGTGTATAGGACCAGTTTGATATGGACCGATCCTATAACCGAACGCATCGCGTGTCTTATCATCTGTGTTCGGATTACCTTCGTCCCAGAAACTGCTTTGAATATATCCACTTGCCTTTGCCTTTGTATATAGTTTCCCATCGAAATGAAAATTAAATTCAAAGATGTAATCATAATTCCCAATAACGACGGATATACGAACTAACAAGATGTCGGTTTCTCATCCCGGCTTCAAAGGATTGACCAGCATGTCTCCAAAGCGCCTCCTGACCATCTGCTTCAAAGATACATATTGAACGCATATCGTAGGCTTTCTGGGTCTTATGCCACCAATACGAGGTGTTAAGGACTGTCCCGTGCTCAGGACAATCTACGCCAGATATAATATTAGTAGGAAAATCACCACCTAGTATCCCGTATGTAGCGTCAGCGTAAATGATGTTATTCTGCGCATGCGTATCCGCGGCATAATTCAAAGCAATGTCATTTACAGCAAGCTCGTATACTATTCGTTCGTTTTTGAATTTTATATTGAACAGTGCCGGTCCCCGTGTTTGACCCCCGCTAATATCAAATTTCCAGTCCATCCACTTGACATTTGTTCCGTTTATTTCATATCTTGGTCCACCTGGGTTATATGCTCGTGGTCCTGGGATGTCAGCATTTTTTCGAAGAGGTTTACTTCCATCTCTCTTTGGAAAGACTCTGTCCCAAAGAGTGTTTCTGTATCCCTTTTCAAGCTTGACTTTCCTGATTCTGTCATTATTATAGTCGTCCATAAGTTCTGCTACTGTTTCATACGGTCCTTGATTCAAATAGTGGAAGTCGTACGTGTACCAGTCTGACGTATTGGTGCCCGGATGGTGAACTATTCCACTGAGAGGAAGAAGGTGCATAAGGTCAACGTCATTTACATTGCCGAAACCTTTGAACCCGACAGACCACCTGAAACATCAACATCAGTCATTTATAAATTATATAGTTAATGCTCTGAACCTCAGAAGCAATCTCAAATTTTACTTTGAGAATATTCATTTACTATTTTCTTTATTGATTTCTCTAAAGCAATAGTGAAAATTTCGTTAAAACACAATAAGTAAAACGTGTCTGTTGTCATTAATAGTTAATTCTTAAACTTATATTCTCCATTGCCATAAATCGCCCCTCATAAACGGGATCGCAGTAGCCACCAATGTAAAGGCGCAGACTTCTAGACACATCTGGTTATTTACGTTTTTTTTTCTGAGGATTAATTATGTTTAACTTTAGTATGTTTAAGTGGTTATTATAATAAACAGTTCCAATTATTAAAATTATATGAAACATTATGAAATTACCAAAAACTAACACTGACAATCTTTAGTTTATTTTTGAAGCCTTTGGGAGAACTCGCCAGTCACGTGATTTTTAGCATATCTCTATTTCAAGAACGAGTATTGATTACTGATTAATCCGATAATGTCTGTGTAGATTGTTTAAATGGGATAAGTGAATATCTAGAAAAAGTTTCCTTCCTTGTACAAATGTTTAAAATGATAGAAATTAGCCAAAATCTGATTCCATTCCCAAATCAAAGACTTAATATACAAGTCCTTGCCGAAATATACGACTTGCATGTGCGCGAAGTGATATATATATATCGTGACCTGGATTACGAGTGGTTATTAGGTTTTCAAACGGAATTTTATAACTCTGCGGGTACACATCATGCACTTAACTATTAGTTTAGTAAGACAAATTTGTGCTGATTACTAGCACTGAATATACGTTAATTCATGCAATTGTATATATTTATCTGATATGTTAACCAAAACTGAATGTTATGCATAGTCAATTAATTTTATCGCTTGATAAGCCAGAACTACTTATGTTTATGGGGGTGAGGTGTGGGGTGGTGCCGGGGCGGTTATTAGGTTTATAGTAACAGAAACGTGATTGTAAACACATGGTATAAGAAAATCATGATAGCTCTGAGCGCGGTTGCTAAAGCATCGCCTCACTAAAACATGTTTAAAAAAATGGCATATAGAATTTCTCTTTGAATTTTATATAGAACTTAAGTTCAATTGTATTAGTAACTACCTAAAGGAACTATAATACTAGATAATTGGTTGTACTAGTATTTTGTTTTGAAATTACGAGTCCTAGCTAATTAAGAAGCTGTAAGATTTTGTTTTGTATTCTAAGTACGATGTCATGATTCTCTATGAAAATAATAAAGCAAGTGCTGAAAAAAATATTTTCCAACATTTGTTTACGTCAGATTTATTATCATTTTATTTTTTAATTTACCTTGTATCTCGACCTTTTCCGGATGTACTTGGAGGTCCATTGAAAAAGTTGAAAAACATGTCTTTTGTAAAGATTGCCCCGTCAAAACTTTCCTTTATCAGCGGTGCAAGTGTTCCCATCATATCGGGAACTAACATGTCAGTCATTATAGCCACCTCCAATGCATCGTATGGCCTGCTGTTGAAATCTATATCTCCCGGCGCCGTTGTGTTAGTAACAGTCATGGTATCAGCATCAAGCGGACCTACTTTATATTCCATGATGTCTGGTGGCGATACGCCGCCTCGCTGTACCGTGACCTTAGCGTAGCGTCCTGGTTTTACACCGCTCCTATCTAAATAGCTCAGCGCTTCTCTTTTGTTTGGCGGATTGATATACTGATAAAGAATAAAGTTTTCTGTAAGATTTACTGGGTCACTCAAAGTTGAAATGACCCCACTGTCAAGTAGAAATTGCGCTGCTTTGTTCATTTCCGGCATGGTAAGCAGAGCAAATATTGAGTTTTCGTAGTTTGTGTCTTTGATTGGGTTCGTATTGGGACATTCGGTTGATAGTTTACTTGATGGTGTCACGTGCTGTACTGTCGTTGTTTGTACCGTTTGCACGTTATCGACATTGTGTTTGGTTTCAGTTGTTTCACAATTTGCTGGTTGAGAAATCTTTGTACTTTCTTCCCTATTGAGACCACCGTGGTACCCATAAATGCCTATTAAGATGCCCCCAGTGATACCAAGAGCGAACACAACGACACTAAATAACTGATGGCAGCAGATTTGTTTAAGATCTGATCTGCTTGCTTTGTCTCGTTTTCCGAGTTCATAATCTTCGTAAGTCATTGTGTAAATCTGGCTGGTCGACTGTTTAGTTAACTGAAATTAATTAATTTCATTTGATATAAAAAAACAATATAAGTCATTGACATACACAAAACTAAACTTCAGCTCAGGCTCTGCATTGTCCTTTGAACTTAGATATCCAGCTTAAATTCCATTTTCAAATAAAATTGTCACTCTCAGAACAGCTTCAATATCGCTGTAAAACAATACGTTTTCGATATGCGAATACTCTTTACTAAGGACAATTGAAATGCAACTTTTATACTCCTGAAAATGCTCTCAGACCGCAACCTAAGTTTTGATATTTTGTAAATACACGTCAGAATGTAGAAGAACAAAGTTTTGAACATATGGAGCCAGTAACTTTTCTGTCTATTTTGTTTTTATTTTTGATGATTTTTTATCAGTTTTAGACATAGTTACAAAACGATACTCAATAACCGATTTATTACCGAAATATACTTTAAAATAAGCCTGTCTGACCGTTTGTACGTCTGTCAGTCGATGCAATTCAATACGTTCAGTTATAAGTTTAGTGTGACGGTAAGATTTGATTGCATTTAATTTGTCCCTACTTAAAGCAAGTTTATATTAATGTGACAGTACACAATATGCAAATGCTGATTGTAATTTGTGTCGATGTTCACGCCTTACTACACAGTTGCACCGCATTTTGACATCTTGCAATTATTCAATTGTTATTTCTAAAACACGCGCTATACTTGTTTGTGATCAGAGTATATAAATATCATAGACCCATGTTAATAATGACAAATAATGATAATTAATGATAGAAGTGAGCAATACAGTATACGAGGTAATAAATGTCTTTTTCACTTATTCACCATTTCATTTATGCAGGTGATAATTTGCTGAGGTAGTAAATACAAAGTGTATCAACATTCTTTCGGTTTAATCTTTATCGTCTTGATCAAGTACAATACCTGAGCCTCTGATAAACTTCCTTTTAATGTTTCAAATGCCAGTTGACATTTATCACACATTTAATCCTAGCATGTTTTCTTGTCAAATTGCTCTGCCACATTACTAATGATTGGTACAAATCGTCTATAATAACTAAGCATTGCTTTAAAACTACCTACGGCAATAACAGTAGTGGAAGGAACTAACCCTTTTATTGCTTGAGCATTTTGCATATTTCAGTTTGATTATTCAGCAAATAAATATTAAGTCTACAATTAGAGAATCGAACAAAAAGGCAACAAATTAATATGCAGCGTGGTATCAAGTTAGAGAAATAGTATAAAATCAACAAAAGAAAAGGTGGTCTGAAACCCATAAAACTGTCAATTTTGAACAAGTAAAATTTGTTTGCTCGTATTATTGATAGTATTTTAAAGGAAGAATATCGGGATTTTCAAAATTTTAAAATTGACTAAAGACATTTTTTTCAATATATCATGCCTATATTTACCCACTGACCACATATTCGTTTAAGGGTATACTTTTATATTTAAACTTGCCAAAACAATATATCGAAAAGGGATTACATAACTTGGTCCACGCACCTAGGTACGACTTCAATAGATTAAGCCGTTTAAAGTTCGTAGATTACCACTTCTATTTTAATATAGATTTTGTCACAAAGATTTGATTTACATTCAGATTGTATTTATTTATGATTTACGATGTTTTTTATCCATCTTAAAAAAAAAATTCTTCAAGATATGGAAAGTTTTAAATCCAATACTACGATAAATTCGATGTTTTACGAGATACAATAACATAGTGTCAATTAATCCATTATTCAAAAATAAATGCAAATTACGCACGGTACTGTTTTCTATTTAATGTATAAACATTTATAATACATAAACCAGTTTTATGAAAGTTTGCGTTGTCCGTGTTCGTTAAATGTCTAGGTTCCCTCCAACAGTTATATTAACAATTGTTTCTATTAATTTAAAAAGTTGATAAAATCTATATTGGAAAGTTACAATTGTTTTATAAACGCTTCCCATACTGTAAAATTTCATTAATCATATTATTACATAGTTTTGCATTTTTTGCTAATTTTTCAAATTTTCAGACTTCCTTCCGTGAATTATGTTAATAATTGTTTCAATTGTACTAAGTTAATTAAATATTACTAAGATATTAAATAATCTTACCTTAAACAAGAATAATTTTCTTATTATCTCAACAATCTTACCTTAAACAAGAATAATTTACTAATAATCTAAACAATCTTACCTTAAACAAGAATAATCTACTTATAATAAACTAAACAGTATTACCTTAAACAAGAATAATTTACTAATAGTCTAAACAATCTTACCTTAAACAAGAATAATTTACTAATAGTCTAAACAATCTAACCTTAAACAAGAATAATTTACTAATAATCTAAACAATCTTACCTCCCAATCAAAACTGCATAGTATTCATTATACAAACATAACTGTATCACGGTTTGCGCAGGTAAGAACAACACTAGACAAGTAAATGAAAAATGAAACACTCAAAATAACTTAACACGTCAGTACCTGCTACTTTTACGCATCAATGAAGTGCAACGACGAATTTCTAAACACCATGCGTTCAACCTGTAATAAATTTAAGTTCTTAGCCCAAGGCTATCAATTTTGTTAATGTCAGAAATATCACTGACCTCAGTTGCAGCCATTGTGGTTTTAAAATACTAAACATAAACCACTTCTTTTAACCGTACCTATACCGTGCTGTTACCGTTTATACAAAAATTGGTATGATTCAAGGCTGCAAAACGCCAAAGGGGTGACCATATTATACACTATTATTATACTTTGTAAAAAACAACGATCGTGTAAAGTCTGCCTTCCTGCCTGCCTGCCTGCATGCATGTCTACCTGCCCCTGCGTGCCTGCGTGCCTGCCTGCCTGTCCGTCCGTCCGTACGCCTGGAGCGGCAGTTGAGGGTTGCGTAGCCAGTATAGAATGGCGTTGTGTTTTTTTTGGTACTTGTGGGGTGCAAATGTACACCCCACAAGTGCAAAATGCGTACAGAATGGCATTGTGGGGTTAATTCCATTTTAACACATTTTTTTCACCTTTTTTAGTGTCATTAGGATTGGATCTCAAGGTTTGTGACATTAGGGTTAGAAAAAATATAGGTTTTGTTTTGTTTAATGAAAAAAAAGATGTTTTTATAACATATAAAACCGCATCCCACAACATCACTTCCACCAGAACGTCCGTCCGTCCGTCCGTCCGGTCCGTCTGTCCGTACGTCTGGAGCGGCAGTTGTGGGTTTCGTTGCCAGTACAGAATGGCATTGTGTTTTTTTTGGTACTTGTGGGGTGCAAATGTGCATCCTACAAGTGCGAAATGCGTACAGAATGACATTGTGGGGTTAATTCCATTTTTACACATTTTTCTTTTACTTTTTTTACCTTTTTCGGTTCTTTTTCAGTGTCATTAGGTTTGGATCTCAAGGTTTGTGACATTACGGTTAGAAAAAAATAGGTTTTGTTTTGTTTTATGAAATAAAAAGATGTTTTTATAACATATAAAACCGCACCCCACAACATCACTTCCACCAGAACGTCCGTCCGTCCGTCTGGAGCGGCAGTTGTGGGTTGCGTTGCCGGTACAGAATGGTATTGTGTTTTGTTTTGGTACTTGTGGGGTGCAATGTTCACCCCACAAGTGCGAAAACGCGTCCAAATGCCATTGTGGGGTTAATTCCATTTTTTTCACATTTTTCTTTTACTTTTTTCACCTTTTTTCATTCTTTTTTAGTGTCATTAGGGTTGGATCTCAAGGTTTGTGACATTAGGGTTAGAAAGAAAATAGATTTTGTTTTGTTTTATAAAAAAAAAGATGTTTTATAACATATAAAAAACTGCACCCCACAACATCACTTCCACCAGAACGTCCGTCCGTCCGTCTGTCTGCCTGTATACCTGCCCCTGCCTGCCTGTTTGCCTGCCTGCCTGTCAAGAATGAAGAGAATGTAAGTATAAAACAAGATAAACTATACAACTTGGTTAAGAGAAATGACATGTAACGTAGCAAGTCTCGGGTCAATACGACAGAGGTCAAGGCGTCTCCAATTTAGTTTGTGACCCTGTACGTGCGGCTACACTCAAGCATCGCCCAGCGACCAGCCCGTCACTGGACATTCTTAATTTGTCCAGTGCAAGCACTTGTGTGCGGAGACCAGGCATTACTCTTACTAGAGTCTTACCACTCTCATGTATGTTGTTGGTTTCAATTAACCAGAGTGTACTATGATGTTACGTATGAGAAATCATAAGTTGTGTTTGCTTTTTTTTAGTGTGATAAATGTGATAATGTCAAGTATTTGACGCCTAATAGCTTAGTTTAAACTTATTTATTTTACATCAATTGTGAAGCAAGATATTGCTTCTTATACAAATCATGCTCCGAGGTTCTGGATAGAGTCAGTACTAAGCATATGAGAAACAAATGGCTTTCACAAAGACACCATACATAGCCGTGAGGGAGGATAGAACCCAGGAACCCCAAATCATAGATTTAAAATTACGCACATTTGAAAAAGAAACTACTCTCTCTAGCAGATCGTTAATATAGTTAACTTAAAAGTAGGAGTCCGAGTGGGAGCAAAGAAACCCGTGGGACGCCAGAGGAAACAATGATGACATCCGATAATAGATTCGTGTACGATGACTGAGTGCGATTTATTATCTAAGAAATCTACTTTATCCAATCGAGGGATCTTACCAATAATGCCATAAAAGTGAAGTTGATATAGTAGTTTTTGATAGGTTTACCATGTCAAACTCTTTGCTAAAATCGAAATGAATAACTTAACCTTTTGCGTTTACAGCTTTCAGTAAGTCATCGACGAGAATCATGGGCTGGGTACTTACCCTTTACTCCATAGATACACGCATTTTCCCACCAATCACGGAAGTCCTTTGAAAACAGTGCAGGAAGAGTTCAGATTGCTCGGAACAAGCAATCTGAACACTTCCTGCACTGTTTTCCACTCTGTCGGTTAATATAAACATAATTCACCTATTGCTGATACAAGGTGAATTAAACGCTTTCAATTTGGAAGAGTCCAAGAAAATGCTTATGGAGCAAAGGGTTAAACGGTCTTTTTTGTATCCCTGAAGTCGTGTTGGTGTATTTGGTTAAGGAATTATATAGTCATTGATCTGGTGTGTTGTATATATTTTTATTTGTAAATGGTTTCATGTTTATGCGTAGAATAATCCTAACAATTCACAGGGATTTAACAATAATGTTTCAGGAACGACTTTAAAATTGGTTTGTTCAAAAATTGAAATCAAGTCTAGAATGAGATCGAAATTCAAACAGAGTATTAAAATTATACATAATTTTCAAAACAAATTTTGAATACGAACATTATCTAAATATGTTTTGCACTAGAAATCTAGAAATGTTCGAAGTTGTATTACACGATTGTGTAAACACCTATATTCTAACAGTATAGGAATAGAAACAAGAAAGTCTTCGAGAGAAAAGCACAAAAGGGTTTGCCAAATATGTGACAGTACTGATGAATTTTATTTTGTATTAATATGTCCTATTTACCTTGAACTTAGATGCAAATATATTCATATTCGCTATACCCGTTCATTAATAGTCTTTAATCAGATAATAAACCAGAAATTGTTAAATTAAGCATATTCATTTCTGAAGCATTTGTTAAAAACGCTCAATAATAAATTACTTATAAATGTTCATCCTAAAATAATGATTTTGTACAATAATGTTTTTTTAAATAAATACAAACTAAAATATTATTTATATGGACATTGAATATCGATAGTAACAGCGACTTGAAAGTGTGGTGGTGCACGTGCGTGTATATATGATGTGTATGCACGCGTGTGTACAATGCATATGAAATATGTGCATGTTAGTTACCCAACCTGTGATGTGTTTAAGTATTTAACTATTTACACGTTATTACAACATTGTAATTTGATGAGGATCTATATAAAGTAAAAATCGAAAATTCTTTTTCTTCATGAAAAGACGTTATATTGAGACGTTGACACACGGAAACAGTTTTATGCATATTGTTATGTTGTTTTGCATTTATAGAAACCGTTATTTTCCCCGTTCTTAATAGATAAACAGTAAAAAAATAAAAGCTTATTTTTGAGAGTTACATGGCAAAAAGTAATTCACTCACCTATGACTTTGTTTCATAAGGCCTGAAACAAATCTACAAACTCATTGGCAGAGTTGATATAATACTGTATATACTCGAATAATTAGATAAATCTAAAATAAATGAGCATTTGTGATAGACATCCTATGTAGTAAACGACGCCAAGCTGTAGTTTTGTTATAATATAATGTAATGTTATGTTAAAGTTATATTAAAGGGTGCTGTGCATTTGTTATGCAACGTTGTCGATCTTGTTTTGTTATATGGTGTGGTACTTTCATTCTATGACGATCTACATTTGATATGGGATGCTGTATTTCTATTTTATGTTGCAGCACTATCGTTAAGTGATGCTGTGTATTTTATGCTACTGTTATTGTGTTAAATGATGCAATACTTTCGAAATATATGACACTGTCCATTTATTTTGTGATGTTGTAGTTTTGTTTGTGTTGTTGTGAATTAGTGATGACACTGTGATGATGTACATTGGTTATGTGATGTTGTTGTTTTGTTTGCGATGTTGTGAATTAGTGATGACACTGTGATGATGTACATTTGTTATGTGATGTTGTTGTTTTGTTTATGATGTTGCGAATTAGTTATGACACTGTGATGATGTACATTTGTTATGTGATGTTGTTTTTTTGTTTGTGATGTTGTGAATTAGTGATGACACTGTGATGATGTACATTTGTTATGTGATGTTGTTGTTTTGTTTGTGATGTTGTGAATTAGTGATGACACGTGATGATGTGCATTTGTTATGTGATGTTGTTGTTTTGTTTGTGATGTTGTGAATTAGTGATGACACTGTGATGATGTACATTGGTTATGTAATGTTGTTGTTTTGTTTGTGATGTTGTGAATTAGTGACGACACTGTGATGATGTACATTGGTTATGTAATGTTGTTGTTTTGTTTGTGATGTTGTGAATTAGTGACGACACTGTGATGATGTGCATTTGTTATGTGATGTTGTTGTTTTGTTTGTGATGTTGTTATTAGTTATAACTCTGTGGCGTTGTACATTTGCTATGTGCTATTGTTGTAGTTTTGTTAGATGTATATGATTATGTGAATTAGTTATGTGGTGCTGTACATTTTTATGTGATGTTGTAGTTTTGTTATACGATACAGTGAATTAGTTATTTGATAAAGTGCGGTGTTTATTTCTGTATGATGTAGTATATTCGTTAATTGATGCTGTACATTCATTATATGACTCTTTAGTTTGTTATGAGACTTCGTAATATTAATTTCAACCTTTCCAGTATCAGATTCGATTCCTTTCTCTGAAACCACTAAACCGACATTAGCTCCCTTTATCTTGGGAGAAAGTTTCAGAATATGTTCTTTCTCAGACATTGCAACACGAGGCTAAACAGGGGCTGGTAGTGTAATGTATAGAGTGTTGGCCGCTCATGCCAGAGGTTGCGGGTTCGATCCTCAGCTCGACCCGATGCATCTCATAAAACAACACTTAGTACTGGTTCTACCCAAGAAGCGGACTCGAGAGCGATCCATATAAGGTCTGAGCTTTCAGTGCAATCGAGCTAAAATAAATTAGTATAAACTAACACTAGGCTTATTTCACTAGATATTCCTCATAAGTTTTTAAAAATATAATTAAGTCATCTAAAATAATAAAACTTAAACTTAACTTTAACTTTTTATCAATCTCTGGTAGACTGCAGGGAAGTTAGATAAACCATTCATTAAATCCCAGTTTACCTACAGTAAAAGCTGTCCCATCTTATTGCCTTTTCTATGACTTCAACCTGATGGTATCCAGGAATATTTACTTTTGTAAAGTGAATACAAATTTCCTCACTCCTAGTTAATGAATAAGAATCATTTTGCGGTTATTAATCATTATATAATAAATCTCGTTACTTAGCATTCTATAATCAATCTTTCGGGCAATAACTATTTGGCATTTTAATAACATCGGCATCTAAAAGTTGCTGTAAAATATATCTTTGTTTTTGATAGACAGAATCTGCAGTCTGTTTTTTTTCTGCTTATTCATGCGCTGTGTCCAATATATATATATGTATCCTTAATAAGAAAAAAATAAAAATATATCTAAACAACAGTATAAGGTTTTCTATTCGACTATGTTCTCCTTTGGTTAAACATTTAGACTCTATATGCATTCTATCAGGCACAGGGTCTATATCTTGTGTTTGCTTTGTAACAACTTTCTCATCAGTATATGTATCAGAAGCAGGCTGTAATTCACAAAGTGCTTCTTGTGGCTGATTTGTCGCCGTTATTGTCATTTGGTAATATACTATAATGTATTGTCTCTTCCAGCAAGGCACAGACACCCGCATGTGTAATTATTTCCAGCTGTTCCTAATATAACAACTGAATTATCAGAAGATTGAGTAACTTTTCTTATCTCTAGCACAACTGTGTTTTTTTCAAGTTCTGTCTGGCTTGATGGACATGCTTCTGATGGAACTTGTAATGATGTTGCTTGTAGAGACTTCACATCATTTTTTAAGCGGGCGGTTGTGTTATGGATAGAGTGTTGGCCGCTTACGCCAGAGGTTACGGGTTCGATCACCCGATCGATCCGATGCCTCTCATAAAACAACACTCAGTACTGGTTCAACCCAGGAAGCAGTTAAGTAAATTAATTTTGAAAAAAAAAACAACATTTAAATTATTTGTCCCTGGTGTTTGGTCGGTTCTTTAATACCTGGTATATATTTAGTCGCGAAGGTTGCTTTGTTAAAGAAAAGTCAGCTTTAACAGGAAAAAACATTAAAAGGTCATAAGTTCACTCGTGTCAATGACACGAACTATAGATATTGTATACCACCCATGGTAACCTTTTTCGTTCTTACCCCAATATTGAACTACTGTAGCGAATCGGTGGATTTATATCAGCCGAAAATGTTGAAAAGGTACAAAGAAAATGTATCAAATGGATTTTAGATGTGAAAACTAGTATAAATAATAAAGCAAAGTAAAACGGTAAGACATGTCGACAGCCGCTTATCATAGCAAGAAAAAAATTAATAGTAAATTAGTGGCTTGAATTCGTTCTCAATGAAACCTTTCGACGTCTTACAGCCCTAAATTTACCATAGGGATCCATTGTAACGTTTATGTCCAAAACACAGTGAAAGAAATAAAATCTGCAGCATGTGTCTGGGCTCAAATTCTTCACTGGTTCAAGGTATGCGATTCTGAAGGAAAAAAATATTACTTTGACCAGGTTTTCTTTTTAAATTCAATGTTTTTGTGGTATCAATTTCCTGAGTAATAACATGTCAACTGTTCGCCCACAATGCGGTTCGAACAAACAATGACACAGAACTGCTCAGAAATCTGGTATCAGCATCAATTTTCAGTGGTGATAGCTAAAATACTGACTATTTAACACATGGTAGGATAAAAAAATCACTGAAGAACAAAGCTCTGAAAAAAAAAGAAAATAAGACCTAAAGGTTTATTTCCACCTCCTTCATCTGTAGGTCTAGAGTACTCAAGGGAGATAATAGTGGTGTGAGTCATATTATTAAGAACTTGGCATTGAGCATGTGTAACAGTAAGTTTAACAAGAATTGACATGTTGCATTTGAAGATAAAATGTCATAAAATATTTATAAATAAACTAAAAATCACTCCATAATACTATAATGAAGACTAAATAGGATGAACTACTAGGAAATTGTGATAAGCAAGTTGAAAATTCGTCATTGAGAGTGAAACAATTATTACACGACCTACACTTCGGTAAAGTTTGTTATTTTCTACATCAATTAACATGAGAGTTTTTTTTATCCCAGTGTTTAGATTAAGGGCACATACATAGAAAACTGGAGAAAATGTTTGCACATGTGTCAATCATATATATTTTCAAAGAGTGAAAAGAGACCTTTGAATTTTCTGAATATGTCTGTAAAATCAGTGATAAAAAATAGATAGGCTACATTTCTTCGTTTCCGTTGCTCACATGAACAGTGGAGACAGAAACATTATCAAAACCCTGAGACAAATCAGAAAAAAAGCATGTTAGATAAAAAATTGATAAAAGAAACCCAAATACGTGAACGTTTATTGAACTCTTGCTAAATATATTACTAAATGCTTAAAACGTAGACAGCAACTTCAAAATGCAAATTAAACTATAACATTAAAACGTACCTTATCATTGTGCCTGCGAATAATTTAGTATCGCATTAACAGTACAGCATAAAAAACTACACTTTTGGCAAATAGACCGATTTATTTGCTTTTACTGGAAGATACTATAGCTTGATATCGCTTTAATTTCACGGTTTATTTATCTTAAAGGATTTTGATTTTTGTACTCGTTCGATAAATTCTTCCAGAATGAGGTATAAAGAAAGAAGGTCATTTTACGGTGTTTTATATAATATGGAAATATCATGTACTCGTACATTTGTGGTGAAAATCATATTGCACTCGGCGCCTACGGAGTCTCGTCCAATACATACTATTTCACTGTTATAAGGTGATTTTACAGTGTTTTGTACAATATCGGAATTTATTGTACGAGTATGTATTGTGGTGAAAACCATATTGGAAGGGACGCCGAAGACATATAAGGATATACTCCCATATTGTACAAAACACTGTAAAATGATCTTTATATCATATACCTCATTCTGAAAGAAATTTATTAAAAGAGTAAAGAAAAATCAAGTAAATAAACTATGAGTTGAAAACGGCAGACGAAGGAAGTTGTAGTGACAGATATTCAGATGTTCTTAACGTCATCATCGTATTTTGTCGGTCGTTTGTTTTTATCGTTGAATTTTCTACTAAATTTATTTCCTTTTATTATCCACCATCTTGAATTTCGACCTGTACAAAATAAAAGCTATTAGATCCAATAAACTTCTACATATTGTACGGCCACGTGTCAACATCTGGGGTAGGTGATTGGCTATACACTTACAGGTATAGAATATTTTTTTATATTGTAAAAAACACTGTTAAATAACCTTATATTACTCCTTCAATGAAATATATGTAACAGTTGCTCAGTCCACAAAACCATTTAATACGGCCTGCAGTTAACACGTATGCAATATTTGTGTCTGGTGGGAATGGTTATTCTTAAGAGACATTAAGGAGGAATATACCTTTTAAATTATTTTCGAAATCAGTGGAATATTTGGTATGAAATGAAACAAGAAGTAATTTCCATTTGGATATGCTTTTTTTTCTACGGTAAATATAACACTTCTTTACCTATGACGTCGTAAACATGGCCATGTTTGGTCTTTCTGACGTCCCGATTTATAGCAGCAAAATCGCGTATTTGTCGACCGCAGTCAAGTTATTTCGAATGTACAGAATCGAAACACATATCACCACGATCACATTCAAGGGATATATGAATTTACAGATGCAAAAATTACGACGAATGCCACATTTTGAAAATACTAACGAAAAACGGAAATTATTATTATCTCGATTTTTTCGAAAAAAATGCTTCAAATCAAATTTACCAAAAAACAAACCGAGCGATTTTGGAATAATTTTTATTTGATTTCTAACAATATGCTTCACAGTGATTGTGAGATTTTTAGAACAATTGACAAACTAGATTTTTTTTTATTTTTAACTATTTAACCCCACCCTACGTCTAAAAAGACGTCAACATATTGCATAATTCTATACGTTTTCCATAAGATTTTCGGCAGTTGATTAAGGTTAAATTATTTTCTAAATCAGTGGTTCAATTAGTATATTATTAAACTAGAAGAAATTTCCAATGTGAATATGTATTTTTTGCAGCGGTCAATAGAATATATATTTATATGTGACGTCGTAAACATGGCCATGTTCAGCCTTTTTGACGTCCCAATGTATAGCAGCAAAATCGCGTATTTTTTTCGACCTCAGTTGAGTTATTCCTAATACACAGAATAGAAACATATATCACCATGTACACATTTGACGGATGTATGCATTTACAGATGCAAAAATTATGACGAACGCCACATTTTGAAAATACTAGCGAAAAACGGGAACTATTTTTTCTCTTGATTTTTTCGTAAAAACGGCTTCAAATCAAAATTACCAAAAATCAAACCAAGCGAATTTTGCATAATTTTTACATGTTTTCATACTATATATTGTTCAATAATTGTGAGGTTTTTAGAAAAATTGACAGACTAGATTTTTTATATAATTCAATTATTTAACCCTACCCTACGTCAAAAAAACGCTTTAAAGCAAACGTCAACGTCGGTAAAGCGCATGAGGTATACGTTTTGTGATAATTAAATAAGTTTGTTCTTACCATTATATTAGTATTTTGTGCACACTAGTTATATATACTCATGCTGTTTAGTGGCAACTAATTTGTCTATTGCATTTATGATAGCGTGTCTGTTTGGTGTACGTACAAACCCGTCATTTTTTTTCACTTACAGGGAACTGGATTCCAAAACAATATTCTCATTTCTGACTAGCTCCACGACTGCTAGTGAAATGTGGACATCACGGTTGTCAATTATTAGAACAACAGGTCTGGCTTTTCTAAAATTCGGAGCAAACTGTTACACATACATAAAATGGGCTTGAAACAGTACCGTCTATGATGAGCAGTGAAAAGCCACGATCCAGGTATATTGTCATTGAACGTACGTAGGAGCATGGGGCTGGGTGGAAGGGTGGCTTTTCATTGCTTTACTGGGTATTGTTTCAAGCTCATTTTATGAATGTGTACTGAACAGTTTGCTCCGAACTTTAGAAAGGCCAGACCTGTTGTTCTAATAATTGACAACCGTGATGTCCACATTTCACTAGCAGTCGTGGAGCTAGTCAGAAATGAGAATATTGTTTTGGAATCCAGTTCCCTGTAAGTGAAAAAAAAATGACGGTTTTGTACGTGCTCCAAACAGACAGGCATTCATAAATGCTATAGACAAATTAGTTGCCACTAAACAGCAGAAGTATATATAACTTGTGTGTACAAAATACTAATATAATGGTAAGAACAAACTTGTTTAAATATCACAAAACATATACCTCATGCGCTATACCGACGTTGACGTTTGCTTTAAAGCGTTTTTTTGACGTAGGGTAGGGTTAAATAATTGAATATCATAAAAAATCTTGTTTGTAAATTTTTCTAAAAATCTCAAAATAATTGTAAAATATATAGTTTAAAATCATATAAAAAATATGCAAAATTCGCTTGATTTGTTTTGTGGTAATTTTGATTTGAAGACGTTTTTCGAAAAAAATCGAGAAAAAAATAGTTCCCGTTTTCCGCTAGTATTTTCAAAATGTGGGGTTAGTCATAATTTTTGCATTTGTAAATCCATACATCCGTCAAATGTGTACATGGTGATATATGTTTCTATTCTGTGTATTAGGAATAATTCAACTGAGGTCGAAAAAAATATGCGATTTTGCTGCTATACATTGGGACGTCAAAAAGGCTGAACATGGCCATGTTTACGACGTCACATATAAATATATATTCTATTGACCGCTGCAAAAAATACATATTCACATTGGAAATTTCTTCTAGTTTAATAATATACTAATTGAACCACTGATTTAGAAAATAATTTAACCTTAATCAACTGCCGAAAATCTTATGGAAAACGTATAGAATTATGCAATATGTTGACGTCTTTTTAGACGTAGGGTGGGGTTAAATAATTAAAAATAAAAAAAAATCTAGTTTGTCAATTGTTCTAAAAATCTCACAATCACTGTGAAGCATATTGTTAGAAATCAAATAAAAATTATTCCAAAATCGCTCGGTTTGTTTTTTGGTAAATTTGATTTGAAGCATTTTTTTCGAAAAAATCGAGATAATAATAATTTCCGTTTTTCGTTAGTATTTTCAAAATGTGGCATTCGTCGTAATTTTTGCATCTGTAAATTCATATATCCCTTGAATGTGATCGTGGTGATATGTGTTTCGATTCTGTACATTCGGTATAACTTAACTGCGGTCGAAAAATACGCGAATTTGCTGCTATAAATCGGGACGTCAAAAAGACCAAACATGGCCATGTTTACGACGTCATAGGTAAAGAAGTGTTATATTTACCGCAGAAAAAAAACCATATCCAAATTGGAAATTACTTTTAGTTTCATTACATACCAAATATTCCCTTGTTTTCGAAAATAATTTAAAAGGTATATTCCTCCTTAATATAAATTAAAATGCATATTAAAGAAACAGAACGTACTAAATTCATTATCCATGATAGATACAACATTAATGGTTAAATTGACTTTATTCCAAACTATTAACCATTGAGTGGATATTAATACAATGTATATATTACAGAAACCGAACACAATGAATTTATAATTCATATATTACAGAAACCGAACATAATGAATTCATATATATATGAATTATAAATTCTTTAAGTTCGGTTTCTGTAATACATACACTATAATAATATCCACACAATTGTTAATATTTTGGATACGTATATAACACTAAATGACTAAACTGACTTTATTAGAAAGTATTTATTATTGTTTGAACATTGATACAATATATATATTAATAAAACCAAATTAAATGAATTTATAATTCATATATTGTGTGGACAGAAATTTTGCAAATCATTTTCACCGACATGCGTGACTTTATATTAATTGCTTGATTCAATACATTGTTTCTTTTTCTTTTTAAATTCATGCATGAGTAAGTTGCCATGCATGTCGTATAGTGTAAGTTGTGTATGATGAGAAACCATGTAACTTTTAATCTAATACACTGTTCTGTATTTTACTATCAAAGAGAGACAACTTGCGCTTACTAAATTTCACCAAAAAAAGGGGAAATAATCCTTACTCAAAACTTCATCTTCACCTTAATAATAACATGACACACCAATACACTATTATAATATTGTTTGTTTTAATAACTACCAATGTTAATTCCACTACATTCTGTTAATCAATAAAAAACACTATTTAAACTCCAACGAACTCTAAAAACAAACACTATCAAACTTGTCAACTTCAATTTGAAGAATGTGAATGTAAATAATAACTGAACAAAGGAAACAATATGAATATCATTTTTTGATACTAAGAGTACACAATCTTTTATATTGCGGCTCGATTATCTATTAAAGATATTTAAAGTAAATCCTCCAAAATAATCAAGTCAAACCTGTCTTAAGCAACCACTCAAGAAATATAGTAATATGACCCTTTAATGCAGGTGGCTGTATAATACATATTGATTGTAAGTTTAAAATGTAAAAAATGGTAAATAGAAAATGTGTCTGTTTAAGACAAGTGGTGACCACTAATATAAGTTTGACTGTACATGTATCTTAAATCACTGTTTACTAATAATCACTACTTTCTGGTGATATTGTTGATCACCAGATATTAATAGAAAATCTCCCGTAGTCTGGTGGTTAAAGCGACCACCTCATAAGCGGGACGTCGAAGGTTGGAAACCTGGTGCAAGCGCTTGTTGTTTTTTTTCTGGTGCGGCTGGTTGCCCACCCAGCAGCTAGTTAAATCATCAGTAAATTGACGTGCTCTGAATGTCTAACAACCTGACTCCTGGCAAGGATAGATTTTGAGATGTAACTGTGTACAACGTAATGATGTCTCATAAGACCAGTGTGACTGGCCCTTTCAATAAGGATGATACTATAATAATAAAAAAACACTTTTCTTTTTACACTTTAATATATAAGTCAAGTCTCAAGATAAAAAGATCAAATAATACTTCTCTGTTATATTCAGTAGCTATGTGCTGAACCAGCTATCAGCTATCAATTGGGGTCCTCCGTGGCCGAGTGGTCTAAAGCACCGTCTCAAGATCACTTACCTCTCACCGATAAGGTTATAAGTTCGATCCTGCTCGAGTCTGTCAGTTACTTGCGGAAGTACGGTGGTTCTACTAATATAAACTATGAGTTCTTCTTTCACCAATAAAACTGGATATGCCATATATGACCTTAAATGTAACGCCATATTAAACACAATTCAAAAATAAAATGTCAATGGAAGATATTCCCTCGACAACCATTATGCACGCATCCATAATAAAATACACCTTAAAACATGTACTAGTACATAATATACACAAAACAACAAGTGCAATGTCACTGGTCACTAACATAAACAAAAGTATTCATTAATAGACGCCAACAGCGGGCCACGGCCTGTGGAGATACTGTAACTACGTGTATACATGTATCTCACATGGCGTTACATATTTAGATGTTTGAGAGTTTTTGGTCCTATAAAAATCCTATTTTTTATGTTTAATATAATGTTTGTTTTTGTACAATTTATCGTCTGACCAGGTCAGACACCCTTCAATATTATCTTCTTGTTATTCTTCAATTATGCTTTGTCCGCCAATACAAATAAACAAGGAGAAAGATTCTTGACCTTTGTATGATTTTAAGAACAACCATTATAATTATAAATATATATACAGAACGGTCCTGGGTAGCACTATATATAGCCTTTGTGTACGTTAAGCAGCTTCGACAATGACAATTGTATTTAGAACAGTCAGTCTGAAATACCTCAATAAAGTTAAACAAATAATACAGTTAAGTAATTTTCCCGTGGCTATATCCCTTTTATCCAATACTGTAATAGGTTATGACCGTCTTGTTGTTACTATTTAAAATACCGATTTGATAGAGAAACATACCAGAGAGAGAGAGAGAGAGAGAGAGAGAGAGAGGAGAGAGAGAGAGAGAGAGAGAGAGAAGAGAGAGAGAGAGAGAGAGAGAGAGAGAGAGAGAGAGGGAGGGAGGGAGGGAGGGAGGGAGAGAGAGAGAGAGAGCTCGTTGACAAGTAAGGTGTAAGTTTCATTTAGCGTCTGTGAAACTAAGAGCAAAATACACATTTATTCTGGTTTATATAACCAACCGAGATAAAGTATCACAGAAAAAGCATGTAACATGAAATTTACTGGAGAAAGTATAGCTAAACTTATTCGTTGTAGCTGTTTGGCATCTATATTTGTACTTTATAAGAAACAACCCTTTATAAGTAATAATAAATAAAAGTATACATTTAAACATATTTATAATGAAACACAAAGAGAACATTGAAATATGTATGGTATAAAACTATAATTTGACCTTTAAATGTCCAAGATGTCAAGTGGACGGTTTATGCTGGCACAACAACAGAAGTATATGTCTATAAATACTATTTAAGATAACGAAAAACCTTAAAGTAGTAAAATGTATCAAAGTGTATGAATACTGGAAAAATTGTATATTTGTTAATAGCTCAATTTAGATTTATAAAATTTGCAGAACTAACTAAAACATAATTCCCGCTACTTTACCAAAACTGACCTCTTTTTCAACTCCGGTGCTTTTAAAGTTGCAACATAACAACTATTCCTTGTATAACCGTAGATGTGCTATTTACCTATAAAGTCTATTTTCGAAGGGCACTATAACATCAAAGGGGTTATCAAAATGTCTGCACCACATAACAAATTTGCCCCGTCATGTAACAAAACTATCGCACCACATTACAAACGTGCCCTGTCATGTAACAAAACTACCGCACCACATTACAAACATGCCCCGTCATGTGACAAAACTACCGCACCACATTACAAACTAGCCACATCGTGTAACAAAACTACCACATCACATTACAAACGTGCCCGGTCATGTGACGAAACTACCGCACCACATTACAAACGTGCCCCATCATGTAACAAAACCACCGCATCACATAACAAACATGCCCCAATCATGTAACAAAACTATCGCACCACATTACAAACGTGGCCCGTCATGTAACAAAACTACCGCACCACATTACAAACTAGCCTCATCGTGTAACAAAACTACCGCACCACATTACAAACTAGCCTCATCGTGTTCCAAAACTACCACATCAGATTACAAACGTGCCCCGTCATGTTACAAAACTACCGCACCACATTACAAACATGGCCCGTCATGTAACAAAACTATCACACCACATTACAAACGTGCCAAGTCTTGTAACAAAACTACCGCACCACGTTACAAAAGTGCCCCGTCATGTGACAAAACTACCGCACAACATAACAAATTTGCCCCGTCATGTAACAAAACTATCGCACCACATTACAAACGTGCCCCGGCAGGTTACAAAACTATCACACCACATTACAAACGTGCTCCGTCTTGTAACAAAACAACTGCACCACATTACAAACATGTCCCGTCATGTTATAAAACTATCGCACCACATAACAAACATGCCCCGTCATGTAACAAAACTACCGCACCACATTATCAAACGTGCCCCGTCATGTGACAAAACATCCGCACCACATTATCAAACGTGCCCCGTCATGTGACAAAACATCCGCACCACATTACAAACATGCCCCGTCATGTAACAAAACTACAGCACCACATTACAAACGTGCCCCGTCATGTAACAAAACTACCACACCACATTACAAACATGCCCCGTCATGTAACAAAACTATCGCACCACATTACAAACATGCCCCGTCATGTAACAAAACTACTGCACCACATTACAAACATTCCCCGTCATGTAATAAAACTACCGCACCACATTACAAACATGCCCCGTCATGTAACAAAACTACCGCACCACATTACAAACATGCCCCGTCATGTAACAAAACTACCGCACAACATTACAAATGTGCCCCGTCATATAAGAAAACTACCACACCACATAACAAACGTGCCCCGTCTTGTAACAAAACAACCGCACCACATTACAAACATGCCCCGTCATGTAACGAAACTACTGCATCACATTACAAACAAGCCCCGTCATGTTACAAAACTACCGCACCAGATTACAAACGTGTCCCATCATGTAAAAAAACCACCGCATCACATTACAAACTATCGACATCGTGTAACAAAACTACCGCACCACATTACAAACATGCCCCGTCATGTAACAAAACTACCGCACAACATTACAAACGTGCCCCGTCATATAACAAAACTACCACACCACATAACAAACGTGCCCCGTCTTGTAACAAAACAACCGCACCACATTACAAACATGCCCCGTCATGTAACGAAACTACTGCATCACATTACAAACAAGCCCCGTCATGTAACAAAACTACCGCACCACATTACAAACGTGCCCCGTCTTGTAACAAAACTACCGCACCACATTACAAACATGCCCCGTCATGTAACAAAACTACCGCACCACATTACAAACTAGCCTCAGCGTTTAACAACACTACCACATTACATTACAAACGTGCCCCGTCATGTGACGAAACTACCGCACCACATTACAAACGTGCCCCATCATGTAACAAAACCACCGCATCACATTACAAACATGCCCCATCATGTAACAAAACTACCGCACCACATTACAAACATGCCCCGTCATGTAACAAAACTATCGCACCACATTACAAACTAGCCTAAGCGTGTAACAAAACTACCACATTACATTACAAACGTGCCCCGTCATGTGACGAAACTACCGCACCACATTACAAACATGCCCCATGATGTAACAAAACTACCGCACCACATTACAAACATGCCCCATCATGTAACAAAACTATCGCACCACATTACAAACTAGCCTCATCGTGTAACAAAACTACCGCAGCACATTACAAACTAGCCTCATCGTGTAACAAAACTATCACACCACAAATCAAACATGCCCCGTCTTGTAACAAAACAACCGCGCCACATTACAAACATGCCCCGTCATGTAACAGAACTACCGCACCACATTACAAACATGCCCCGTCATGTAACAAAACTACCGCACCACATTACAAACTAGCCTCAGCGTTTAACAACACTACCACATTACATTACAAACGTGCCCCGTCATGTGACGAAACTACCGCACCACATTACAAACGTGCCCCATCATGTAACAAAACCACCGCATCACATTACAAACATGCCCCATCATGTAACAAAACTACCGCACCACATTACAAACATGCCCCGTCATGTAACAAAACTATCGCACCACATTACAAACTAGCCTAAGCGTGTAACAAAACTACCACATTACATTACAAACGTGCCCCGTCATGTGACGAAACTACCGCACCACATTACAAACATGCCCCATGATGTAACAAAACTACCGCACCACATTACAAACATGCCCCATCATGTAACAAAACTATCGCACCACATTACAAACTAGCCTCATCGTGTAACAAAACTACCGCAGCACATTACAAACTAGCCTCATCGTGTAACAAAACTATCACACCACAAATCAAACATGCCCCGTCTTGTAACAAAACAACCGCGCCACATTACAAACATGCCCCGTCATGTAACAGAACTACCGCACCACATTACAAACATGCCCCGTCATGTAACAAAACTACCGCACCACATTATCAAACGTGCCCCGTCATGTAACAAAACTACCGCACCACATTATCAAACGTGCCCCGTCATGTGACAAAACATCCGCACCACATTACAAACATGCCCCGTCATGTAACAAAACTACCGCACCCCGTTCAAAAGTGCCCCGTCATGTGACAAAACTACTGCACCACATAACAAATTTGCCCCGTCATGTAACAAAACTATCGCACCACATTACAAACGTGCCCCGTCATGTTACAAAACTATCACACCACATTTCAAACGTGCCCCGTCTTGTAACAAAACAACGGCACCACAATACAAACAAGCCCCGTCATGTAACAGAACTACCGCACCACATTACAAACATGCCCCGTCATGTAACAAAACTACCGCACCGCATTATCAAACATGCCCCGTCATGTAACAAAACTACCGCACCACATTATCAAACGTGCCCCGTCATGTGACAAAACATCCGCACCACATCACAAACATGCCCCGTCATGTGACAAAACTACAGCACCACATTACAAACGTGCCCCGTTATGTGACGAAACTACTGCACCACATTACAAACATGCCCCGTCATGTGACAAAACTACTGCACCACATTACAAACGTGCCCCGTCATGTGACAAAACTACCGCACCACATAACAAACGTGCCCCGTCATGTAACGAAACAACCGCACAAAATAACAAATATCATAATATCACTGCACATAAAGAAAAACGTATCACACAAGGTAGCCATGGTGTTCCATGAAAGTACGATAAAGTCAGTTGACTTACTAACAACGTAACCTTATAAAGAATGTATAAACAGATTTCAAAAATCTTTCCAGTAAATAAGTAGATTTATACAATTTGAAAATCGAACTTTCTGGTCAACCCTCTTATAATATGTAGCGTAATGAGGGTGGAAATACAAATTCACAAATAAGTTGATTTTACAAATGTTTATTATAAATTCAATCTAAAGTCATTACAAGCCTAATTTAAAGTTATAACGAATCCAATTTCTAAAGTTACTGTAAGTTCAATTTCTAAAGTTATCACTATTATAAATTCAATTCCTAAGTTGTCACAATCCTAAAGTAACAACAAGTTTAATTTCTAACTTAAATGTTCACGACGACTTATTCTAATTTAGTTTCGTCAACGTAACGAGTCCTAAAAGTATATCGAAATCCGACTCCCTGTACAGGTGAAAATGGGTCCTTTATATACCGTTGGTTTTACACGGCTGTCAAAGTTGTTTTGATCATTAACAACTTTTATTAATTGCTAATTGTTAGATGCGCCCACGTTTTACTAGTAAGAACGACATCTACTTTAGCTAAGTGCATCATACGCTCATTATCCACCATTAGCTGTGACAATTTCTCCGCTTTGTTAATTGCCATGACTGTGCGATTTGTACGGACTCGCCTGCCTTTCAGCTAATGATACATTTGACAAATGGGTCAGGTGAGCGGCGGTATAATTATCCCATATAAAGATATATATATGTGTATTTTTATGCGAGCTTTTATTTTTAATTTGTGTACGTTTTTGAATACTACAGATATCCAATTTATTCTTATAAATCCATATTGGATTCCTGACTTTGTTACAAATCACAATTAAAGATATAACAAAAAATAAAAACTCATCGACGACCGTGACAATAATAGTTTACAAGAACCTCAATCATTTACCTATCTAATTTACATACAGACACTATTTGTGTAGTGTGTATAATTATATTTTACCTATAAACACAATTTAATATGGCGGTGAATATATCAGTGGAACAGTTAAATGCACAATTTTCAGAATGGAGGCAGGTTACGGAAGATAACTTGAATCAATTTTTCTTGCTAACAATGGGCATACTAATATATCGTGAGTACAACTTGTCTATTGAAAATCATTCATAATATTACGGTTGTAATGGAGATATTTTGCATATGTTTCTCTATACGCGTGTAATACACAGAAATTATTCCAATCTCATTATCATATATGTATATAAAGCATTTTCATTGAACAACGCCAATTTTTTTAAAGACTTTCATTTTTCGATAAAACCCTTGAGCCGGACTACTTTTTCGTTTATCGCGTAAACAAAGAAGCATCGACATTTTGATGTTGGTTTAACAATATACGAACTTAAATGATGTGCACAACGGTTCCACGTTTATTTTAATAATAAAGTACAAAAAACAAACAAATGTTAGTTCTAGTCCTAGCTGTTTTATTCGGTTTATTGTTTTATAGATTTTTTTGGTTCAGCGATTTAACCGGGCGCCACAATCAGACCAGAAACAATGAATTAGGTCACATAATGTTCAGATTTGAGATGTACTTTGTACAATTGAGCACACTGTTTACCGAACGTGAATGCTAACCGTTGACAAAAATTTCCACAGACCAATTTATTCAACAGGAAAAATGAAAAAAACAAACATGTACTACTAGTTGAAATTCAGAAGCAAACGATCGTGAGACGATGTAAATACACAAACATTGCACGTAAAAGTCGTTTAAAACATTCCAAATCCGGATTCTCCACCAACCAGCGTGGATTTATATGACCTAAGTTTAATTGACATATTTTTAAACAATCGTGTAGACAAAAACTAAACAATAACGTCAGCGTCTACACTGTGTGGGTATTTCCTGGAATTATTGATTTATTTGTCTAAATCGAGAAATAAGAGGCGGCTGTTAATTTTTTTTACCTCAAAATATTTCGTCATTTTACAATAAACCAACTAATGTTACAGAGTTCATCTGATAATGGAAATAGTAGCCGTTATGATATTATTGGATATTAGATATTGATGTCAACCAGGACAGAGGTGATGTATTCTTACGCGTTTACTTCGCAGCGTATAGTTTGTTGTTTTTTTCATTCACTTGAGGAGTCTCAAATTAAATATAATCACCAGGAATGGAATTATAAGGATTTTTTTTCTTCTGTTTTTTACGCATGTGTAAAGAATGTCGAATCACGCACAAATCAAATAAAGTCGAAAGGTCTTCCTCCACCAATAAAATGCCATATATAACCTGAAACGAGTTGAAAAGGACTTTAAACATCATTAAAAAATAGATAAAAAATGTCACATGTGTGCATGCGATTATTATATATAAAGTATCATGTCGACTATAATATGTGCACAACCATTTAAAAATAAATAACATTATTTTCGCAATGTTGAGACAAAGATAAATTTGACAGATACCAAATTTGAAATAATAAACAAAATACTACACAGTGTTAAAGCGGTATTATATTATCTCATAAGTATATTATGCTGTCTGGGTCTGTTCCCCAGTTTGTATGTCCCGAACAGTTCGTCTGTTTTTTTTTTCTCTTCCGTTCTGTAAATATTGTTAAAAATGAAGAAAAAGTAGGACAGACTGAAACTAGTTCGTAAATCGTGCTTCATCTTCCGGTGTTCCACAGAAAACCAGCCATAACCCTAACCTTCCGGTGTTCCACAGAAAACCAGCCATAACTCTAACCTTCCGGTTTTCAATAGGAAACCAGCCATAACCCTAACCTTCTGGTATTTTACAGGAAACCAGCCATAACCCTAACCTTCGGGAATTCAACAGGAAACCTAACCTTCGGGTATTCAACAGGAAACCAGCCATAACCCTAACCTTCCGGTGTTCCACAGAAAATCAGCCATAACTCTAACGTTCCGGTATCCAATAGGAAACCAGCCATAACCCTAACCGTCCGGTAATATCCAGGAAACCAGCCATAACCCTAACCTTCTAGTATTTTACAGGAAACCAGCCATTACCCTAACCTTCGGGTATTCAACAGGAAACCTAACCTTCGGGTATTCAACAGGAAACCATCCACAACCTTAACCTTCTGGTATTCTACAGGAAACCAGCCATAACCCTTACCTTCCGGTGTTCCACATAAAACCAGCCATAACTCTTACCTTCCGGTATTCAATAGGAAACCAGCCATAACCCTAACCGTCCGGTAATCTCCAGGAAACTAGCCATATCCCTAACCTTCTGGTATTTTACAGGAAACCAGCCATAACCCAAACCTTCTGGTATTCTACAGGAAACCAGCCATAACCCTAACCTTCCGGTATTACAGGAAACCAGTCATAACCCTAACCTTCTGGTATTCTGCAGGAAACCAGTCATAACCCTAACCTTCTGGCATTCTACAGGAAACAAGCCATAACCCTAACCTTCGGGTATTCAACAGGAAACCAGTCATAACCCTAACCTTCGGGTATTCAACAGGACACCAGCCATAACCCTAACCTTCGGGTATTCAACAGGAAACCAGTCATAACCCTAACCTTCTGGCATTTTACAGGAAACCAGCCATAACCCTAACCTTCGGGTATTCAAAAGGAAACCAGCCACAACCCTGATCTTCGGGTATTCAACAGGAAACCAGCCATAACCGTAACCTTCTGGTATTCTACAGAAAACCAGCCATAACCCTAACCTTCCGGTGTTCCACAGAAAACAAGCCATAACTCTAACCTCCCGGTATGCAATAGGAAACAAGCCATAACCCTAACTGTCAAGTAATCTCCAAGAAACCAGCAATAACCCTAACCTTCCGGTATTCCACAGGAAACAAGCCATAACCCCAACCTTTTCACTCTTGTACGCACTTTACGTTTAATTACACAGTTACGCCCCTTTCCCCCACGGTAACATGAGTCGTATGCTTAAAAAATGTACTGTATAATTTGGTTTGAACAATATTCAAAATGGTGCACAGTGGTTGTGATTTCCTGTTTCACTACACAGTTGCTCCCCTTTTTCCCCACGGTAACATGATTCGTACGCTTAAAAAATGTACTGTGTAATTTGGTTTGAACTATTTTCAAAATTGTGCACAGTGGTTGTGATTTCTTGCTGTAGATGAGTAGAGCAAAAACTGGCAAAGCATACACTGCAATAAGACATCACTGGTATTAAAAATGACTTTAATAAGATTTTAACATATGCATGCATTTATGAGCATTTGAGGACCTCTTTTTTTAAAAAAAAAATATTAGGTAGTCACTGCGCCCTCTTTAAAAAAGGCATTATGATCAACCTACCAGCATTTTTATATTGGGATACACTCCTGCTATGAAACAAAATATTATAAAAAATTCTATGTTGATTATTTCTCTTGGAAATCCATGACCTTATTTTATATCGAAAAAGAACAAAATTCAACTGTGTAGTGAGACATATAATATCAAAAGACGAAAAACGAATATCAAACTATTTGTTTTTATTTTCATAACGTTTTAGCGACAAAAACACGTATTGTCGTATTCATTAAAACGAATAAAAGGTCAACATCTGAAAAACAAATTAAGTCTTAAATTTGTTGAAGATACGACATCGAATTAAAATTTATCTAATAAAAAACTTTGATAATACAAATTATTAATTAACGAATGTCACGATTGCCGGGTAATTCTTCATATCGCTATAATCAACTGACTGCTGTCGTATTGAAGGATATTATCATTTGAAATCTTACTGAAATCTTTTCATCTCATCGTACAGACCTCAGTAATTACGTACTGATTATTATTATAAATGGGTTCGTACCTTACACCGGTTTAACTTGTTTCAAAAGAATCAATCACGGATACAAAGTACAAATGTCCTTAAGCTTCCGAAGAGACAATTATTACCTGCGCTAGGAGAAATGCTGGAAATGATAGTAAACATGTTTCACATGATAGCCTGATAGTAACCTTTTAAACTTGCGTTTATATCTAATACTTCGTTTTTTACACATCATTGTTCGTGTTGTACAGGTCTCACTACACAGTTTAGTTGTGTTTTTTGTCTATTAAATGTTATAAGTTATAAGTTGCTAGTTATAGATTGATAGTTAGGGATTGCAAGTAATAGATAGCTAATTATAGAATGCTAGTTATAGATTGATAGTTAGGGATTGCTAGTTATAGATAGCTAATTATAGAATGATATTTATAGATTGATAGTTAGGGATTGCAAGTTATAGATAGTTAATTATAGAATGCTAGTTATAGATTGATAGTTAGGGATTGCTAGTTATAGATAGCTAATAATAGAATGCTAGTTATAGATTTATAGTTAGGGATTGCAAGTTATAGATAGCTAATTATAGAATGCTAGTTATAGATTGATAGTTAGGGATTGCAAGTTATAGATAGCTAATAATAGAATGCTAGTTATAGATTGATAGTTAGGGATTGCAAGTTATAGATAGCTAATTATAGAATGCTAGTTATAGATTGATAGTTAGGGATTGCAAGTTATAGATAGCTAATTATAGAATGCTAGTTATAAATTGATAGTTAGGGATTGCAAGTTATAGATAGCTAATAATAGAATGCTAGTTATAGATTGATAGTTAGGGATTGCAAGTTATAGATAGCTAATTATAGAATGCTAATTATAGATTGATAGTTAGGGATTGCAAGTTATAGATAGCTAACTATAGAATACTAGTTATAGATTGATAGTTAGGGATTGCAAGTTATAGATAGCTAATAATAGAATGCTAGTTATAGATTGATAGTTAAGGATTGCAAGTTATAGATAGCTAATTATAGAATGCTAGTTATAGATTGATAGTTAGGGATTGCAAGTTATAGATAGCTAATTATAGAATGCTAGTTATAGATTGATAGTTAGGGATTGCAAGTTATAGATAGCTAATTATAGAATGCTAGTTATAGATTGATAGTTAGGGATTGCTAGTTATAGGCTGCTTATCATCGATTGCTAGTAACAGGTTGCTAGTTATAGATTTCTAGTTATAGGTTGCTAGTTTTAGATAGCTAGCTATAGATTGCTACTAATAGATAGCTAGTTATAAAATGCTAGTTATATGTTTATAAAGAGTGCATAGGCCAAAAAGGCCAATAAGGCGATTAAGTTTATGACAGTTTTATACAAAACCTGTGTATTTCTCTTTTTTTCAGGATTTAATCTTAATGGTATTTCAGATATGTTTCACTTTAACGGATGAGTTGCCAAGGAATATCGCGTTTCTGAATGTGTTTAACTATATGGCTTGCTTGTTTCTTGAATATAACAGTTTGGAATATGGCAGGTCTATACTTTTTCCGGGAGGCTGTTCCTTCTGTAAACCGGCCTATATGAAATGAATAAGTAAATCGCAACCTGTAAGAAAACAGAATAATTCGGACGGAAAACTAATCAAACTGTATATGACTGGTTCTTGGTTAAAATCAATACGGTAAAACGTCATCAAATGGTTGGGTCGATAAATGCCGCGGTCTAAAACGTCAATATCTCCAAATCGCATTAAAAAGTATTAAACATGAAATTAAAAGGTTATTGGAAAAAATATCAAATTGAATGATATTTAGTTGAAAATAACATTTTGTATTGCAATATTTATAAAAGTAAAACTTAATTGCATAAAATGACGCTAAATATATAAACAAACAAAAATAAAATTTAATACCAAGTATTTAAAAAGTTGTCAGGCATATTTTTCAGGTCTAGGGCAGGTTTACACTACTACAAATATTGGGTCTGCATTGGTACATGTTCTTTTGGCAGTAAAGCAGTAGCGTGAAACAATGTCCAAACTATTGATTCAGACCATGGTCAGAACATATAACAACACAAACTGAACGGAATAGGTTACCCGGTACTTTTGTATTTCTAATATGTTTGTCCAAATATTGAGTATTATTATTAAAATATTTATAAGATATCAATAGCTTTGATTATTTAATTTTATCTAGACTTAATGTTCTTTCTTATTCCAGTCCAAATTTCAAGGAAATTGCGCCAATACTTTTTGCGAAAATACATAAAGTGTCAGGTACATAAAATGTCCGGTGGTGGGTTAGCTATTCCGTTCAGTATGCTATTGCTAGCATTCGTCTTTGGACCTACTGTAGATATTGTATACGAGTACCAAACTATGACCATCATGTTGCCATCGTCCATTGCCATCTTAAACCCCGTTGTCTCGGTGGCCTCTATAACAGGTGAAATGTTATTAGCATATGGCAGGCCAACCGTTGCAATAGTGTATACGTAACTCTTTTTCTTGTTTAAACTTAACATTTGTTTTGTTAAACTATATATATGGTGTTAAAATTATATTTATGTTATTCCTTTTACATTCTTATTGTTAGTAGAGCCTGTGGTCCAGCGAATGAGCACCGAAACCATGATCAGAGGGTCTTTGGTCCGATCCAACGCCACGGCTATGTTCGGTGTCCTTGAGCAAGACACTTTTTCCGCATATGCTTTGTACTAGTTCTACACAGGAAGTCTTTGAGCATGATTTGTCTTAGTTGTAAGAACTTGTCTCACAATCAAAGTAAAACAAATAAGTTAAAAATATTATTAAACTAAGAACGTAAATATAAAAGAACTTACAACAAACATATAAAATGAACAAACACAAATTAAGTTAAACACAATGTACAAGTTTACAACAATAATGTAAATTATGAACATAAATATAAAAAAAAACATCAAACACAGACAGAACCTTAACAACACGAATAAAAAACACTGATAAGTTTTATATTGTTGTTCATCAATTAGCATTTTGGGTAAAGATACGTCACATGTTAAACTTGAAACGAGGTTTCTGATTGGATACACACAATTCAAAACATGGCTGTGCCCACTCATGGCGATTTTCAACACATGGCGTGTTTTGTTATGCTTATGTTAAATTCCAGCATTGTGCAAATTCAACTACAGGAAGGTGGTATCAGTTGAGAGACACTTTTGTTACAACGCTCGGACGCAACAAGGTTACACTTCGACGGCGTTGCAGTGAACAAGATGGATACTTTTTATAAAGACATTGCTTGAGGATGGGGCACCCGGCATACGACGTTCGTGAAGCACCAGAGTGACGACGCAAATGACAATAACATACAACACCGATGATGATGATTATTTATCGTCACCACCGGTTTCAAACAAGGGCAACGCGTCGTGTAGAGTATTAGTAATTTGATGTTTTTGAAGGAAAGTGCTAACCACTAAACCGCTCCCCACAACAACGACGGCGATATTGACAGAGACGATATCAACTGCGACCGTGGAGCTCGTGGTCCAGTGGTATAACATTGGTCCATGATCGGATGTCTTAGGTTCGATCCTTAGCCACGGCTTTGTGTGGTGTCCTTCAGCAAGACACTTATTCCGCATATGCTGAGTACTGATCCTACAAAGAAAGATTTCGAACGTGATTTGTATATCGCCAGGCCCGATTAGCTCAGTCGTTAGCGCGTCCGACTGTCAATCCAGAGGTCGTGAGTTCGAATTCCCGCTCGGCCAAAATCTCCGCCGTGCTGTTTGATATACGACATTGCGTCTCAAATTTATTCTCACCGCTGATTCAAGTGGGAATATTATCAGTTACTTGCGGAGATGGGGTATGCTCGAGTACTGGTTAACCTTCCATGACCCCAGGAAACCGTGGTTAGTTTAACTGATCGCCTGTTAGCCCTCGATGGCATAAAAATGAGCTAAATATTCAATCAATCAATCAATCAATCAACCAATCAATGTGATTTGTATAAGCTGTCATATTAACTTGTTTCACAATCGAAGTAAAATAATTAAGTTTAAGCTAACTGCGTCTGTAACAATGACATATTGACTCCGTCGACAAAGACCGGCAGTAAACCAGACAATATATTAAACGGTTGGCTTGGAAATTATACTACGAATACCTATTGCCTGCAATGAAACGTACACGAACAGATTACGCTCTGAGGAATTCTCTTACCGTGCAATCGATGATTTTAAAATCAGGTTACCATTAACGGTGTGTTAGCATAGCTTTGCATCGCAGGGAACGTTACCGCATTAATTGCAAGACTACATTATTGATAAGATCGTATAGTAAATTAAAAATATGAGACAACAATCGGGATTTCGGGAAATGTCTATTCTTTGTTTCGTATGAAGCTTTCCATTCCGATTCTACAGAAATATTACAAAATGGAATAACTGACAGTGTGAGAAAGAAAACTGTCAGTGTAGTGTTAAATATATATTTTAATAAATTTCTATATAAAAATGATCCGTATATAATTGATGTTTATAAGGTAAAATGAATTACCACAAAGTGATACTTTATTTCAACAATGTCGTTTAGGACCTTTAGGCAATATTTAATTTAGTATACGGTATGTTAATTATGTGTGAAATATATGTGAAGGATATTAATTGAAAACAATTCAAAAACATGTTTGCGATGAATTTTCTTTTTTTATCGGTTATCTTTTATTAATTAGTGTATGTGTTGTAGCTTAATTTAAATCAATTACCATGCGATAAAAACAACAACACCAACAGCAACAAGAACAACAACAACGCAATGTGGTTATAAAGCATTTGATATTAAGATAATAAGGCATTAGTCGAAAAACTTTTTGTTTACTATGTGTTTTCAACTAACATTCGAAGCCGAGGAATATTCGGTATACTGTGTTGTCAATTACATGCATTATCCAGATAATGTAATCGAAAATTTTCGAAAATTACTATCGATTTGATTCGATAGTTGAAATCGGATTAAATTGTAATTAAAAATTGAAATTTATCACGTGTAATGCTTGGTTAAAAATAGACAGTCAAGATGCTGTTGAATAACTCGACCACTGCAATGGAGATGGCCATGTTGCTGTCGTGGAGAAAGAACACAAACGAAAACTTGAACCAGCTTTTCCTGATCATCATGGGAATACTTATATACTGTACGTTACCCCCAATTTAATATCATTTTACAGTTGTGGATCTAGAGGATGACAATGGGGAAATTTCCTGAATAATAAAAAATGTACCTATTTCAATGAAAATGGTGAAAAATATATTTTTGGACCAACTGGCGTTACAGGATCTCCTCCGAGAGAGATTTACACAAAAGGCATTGTACCCCTCTGTCTTAAAAAGTCCAGGGGTGGTATTCACCAAACATTCTTATGAATTTTCTTAGACTTTAACTCAAGAATGAATTTTGAAAAACACACTTAGAGACCGTTGTTTAAGATTAAAATATGCAAGCATGTAGAGACTTTTAATATATAGTAAAACTCCCACACTTATTATATCTGTCATAGGAAACTAGATATTTAATGTTTAAATTTGGATTTTCAAGCTTAAGTCTAAGAATATTTTCAAGATTGGTTGGTGAATACGACCGCTGGATCCGGCTATCTTTATAATGAATTGAGTAAATACGGTATTGTAAGGCCTCCGGTTCGCATATGTCCACCAATATTAGCTTATTGATATATGAGGTAAACTTAGATATTCGAATCCATATATCTGCGGCGTTAGAACCGGTTCTAGGGTTAGAGCGTCCACCTCGTTATGCGGAAGGTCATGGGTTCGATGCCCGGTCGGGTAATATCGAAGACTTGAAAAATAAAACATGTCGCTCAGCATTTTGAGGATAGTTTTCGGTCTAGTCGGCCCGGTGTCAGAATAATGCGACTGGATGGGGTATCATACCATGTGTCTGCGGCATGATACTCCAGTGTGGCAGCACTTAAAATACTGTCTCAAGTATTCACCATTGTGATATAACTGGACAGTTGTTGGAAACGACGCTAAACGCCATATGTATACATGTATAACAAAAACTCTGAGACGTTGCTAGGTAACACAAATCTGATTAGGATATGAAAGGAAAGGACTTGTATAGGTTCTTTAGATATTCCTTTATTAATAACATACTGAATTTTCAATCGTTGTGTCTCTTATATCATAATTATAGTTGGTATGTCATCAAACAAAGCTTATTTTAATATTGTTTTCTGAAGCTCTTTCGAAAAAAACACAACTTTATTTAACATAATTATGGTAATGGTCTTAACTCAATAATACTGTTTCAAAATAAAGGGTAATGAACATACTTCTTTATTTCAGTATAAAACCATTTTTCTTGTCGTCATGGAAACACATAATTATTGTATACTAATAATATTGAACAACACCAGAGGTCGCCACATACTATTGCAGAATATGCGCCGAGCTTGTAAAGCAAAGTAAACCCGTGCCTCTGCAACTCATTTCTCGGCATCATTAATGTGGAAATAAGATGTATCTCCCAAACACATTTCATCTGATAAAATGGTAATAGAATACATAAATAATTAAGCAGTATACTTGCGCCATTTTTTTAGAAACTGTGTCGGATACGTTAACCTTATAAGGACAGTATCTCAAATAGTATCATGATATTATAAGTATCATATTTTATAAGTATATCATTTTCTCACGTGACTCCGGTCAGATGTGTTCACGTTTGCGACAGTGTGGCTTAGCATGTACAGAAAAGTTAAACATATTTTATTTCAAATATTTTGAAATTGAGTTGGGCCACAAGTTCTTCTAACTTAGATTCAGTCATCCCCCTACAAGTAGTAACAAATTACATGTTTTTACTAATATAAACATTGTTTGAGCTACCGTAAGGTTGCCCGTTTATTACCCCGTAATGGGTCTGCAGGGGTTGGGGTCATCCCGCTGCAAACCGCACAATAACAGCATTTATACAATTTTAGCAACATTTTGCAAAACATATATTATCATATAATATCAAAATCACTAATACATTGATTTGTTGTTCGTTTTGACTTACATAGGTGCAAAAAATTAAACATACTTAGCTGTAAGAAAATCATATCTCACACACAGGATAGTAATACGTTAATATTCACTATATTTACTGGAATAAACAATTGTTAACATACAGTAGGTGATTGAGTGAGAGAACAAAAGAGTGAGGTGGTGAAAAAGATAGAGAGAGAAGAAGAATGAGAGTGCCAAGCTTACACCAAAAGCACACCCAGATATACAGGCAAGGTCACATTGCGGATTTTATTAACACCGTCCAGGGAAAACAACTTTATTTAACCAATAACAACATTTTAAAGTAAACACTAGCCAGCTAAGACCGGTCCAGTAACTGGATAATAAAATAGTGGCGAAATTACAGCAACGTTTTATGTGTCAAAATTGGATGTTATTTAGAACTTAAACGTTCTGAACGGCTGTCTGTTATAAGCGTAACGACTTTTTAAAACATTGAAATATTATAAATAAGAAAGACGTATGATGAATATAATTTTACGATATTATTCTACAAAAACTATGATGATACAATAAATGGATAAAAATGATTTATTATATAGTTAATGATGTGTAGACTACGTAAACCGCCCTGTCATCGTATCTGCATATCTTTCTTTATAAATGTTAATAATAATTCAAGTTTAAACTGATTTATGTTTAAGTAAAGAGGGTTGCTGAGGTAGCCCCCCACCCCCCCCTCCCGCCCCCTGGTGGTGGTGTTTTGTCATTTTTTTAAAGATCCTAACTTTGTAAGATTTTTTTGTGATGGGATTACTCTTGTATGCATCTAGATACATTCATAACATAAGGTCAAGGTCAATCAAGAATTGTGATTTTCTATATTTTATAAATTCTTGTTTCTGCAAACAAACATAATGATTTGTTGATTTAAACAATGTTTCACAATCGGCGTAAATATATAAGTTTAAACAACTATATTTAAACTGTACGCAGAAATTTTCATGGTGTAAATCATATTTGACTCATATTTGGAGTACATTATATGTTAGGTTATACTTATTAATTTAGCTCGATCGCAAAAAACGTGTGAGCTTCATGGCTATAATCAGTACTGAGTGTTGTTCTTTGAAGGTCATCGGGTCAAGCCTGACTCGAACCCACGACTGCTGGCACGAGCAGTCAAAACTCTTTCCTCTACACCACGGCTCCGCTTTGCAAATAACCCCCCCCCCCACAACTTTGTTAAAATATAGATTTAAGAAAAGCATGTAACACTCGTACCACACGAGTTGCCATTCATCAAACATTTGAACAAATGTACCGGTCATTTTTTCATATCATATCATTTCAGTATCAAAGTACCTTGCGTGTCAGTTATAACGTGTTTGTATTAATCTTTGTTTCAGTGATGCAGGCGGGCTTTGCTTTCCTGGAGGCTGGGGCTGTCAGAAGTAAGAACACGGTCAATATCCTTATCAAGAATGCGCTTGACTCGTGTGAGTATATAAATAATTAACACACATTATATTGAGCGGTGTGCCACTATATAATAAATCACGATTTTGATTGGATGTTATCTTTTATAGTTAAGAGGTTAAAACGCACCTTTAGTCCCCCATGGTTGTTATCGTCATTATGGGTCAAATTTGTTTGCGCAAGTTTTCTGTACGAGCGTCGTTTTTTGTCCAACATATATTCGCGCGTTACTTTTAGTCGGGAAGATATTCTCGTTATCTGTGATTTTGAATAGTTGTAAACTTTAAAATGGATGATTTTTATGGTGTAATAAGCAGAGTTTCATAGAAATATGGAACCCCCAAAATAAAATTCTGTCTTTTTAACCTTAGTATAAAAAGTGTTTGTTTAGTGGATCGTATAAAGGGAAACCCATCGGAAATACCCCAATAACCTGACAAGTCTCTCTTTTATCCGTAACAGACGCTGTTAACCACAGACACTGGTAGAAAACATTTTTTTTTTGTATTTATTAATTTATTTCCTGATGTTAGTTCTTAATCAAGGGGAATGTTCAATATGTTTAATGATTCAAGTTTCCACACGTGTAAATGCAGCAATACATAATGACATATGATTTTGTCATTACTCTTGCTATATTTGACAGTATTTACATTGATTAGTCCGATGGTGAGAAATAAACATGTATACTGTTAGTTCATTTTCTACACAGGTATATTTCAATATATTCAGTTTATATTAGTATATTTCCCTAGAGCTTGGTAACGTTCAAACAATGGCATAGTCTTTACCATAGGTAATACTGTTGTGTAAGTGCTAAAATGTAGAATATATTATATATATAAGAAATATTTAATAATCTGTATTTAATAGGGATATATACAATTGCTACAGAGAGTTCATGGGAGATATTTTACTGGTTATTCGATAAAAGTATTTAATACTTTCACATTGTTTTTTTTTTATAAAATACAAAAAAACACAAAACATTTGTTTACTCTTAAACTAGCTAAATGATTTTAAAATCCAATAAATAAAAGAAAAATATTGATAATAAACACATGAAAAACAGATGATAAGTTATGTCTTATACATTTGCAGAAATTGAGATAGAAATTCCAGATACAACCATTTCGCACCAAGAAATAATTTGCAGTATTTTGGTGTGAAAGTGTTGTAATTTGGTCTTCATTAAGTATCTTCTTTTTAAGCTAAATGACTGTTTGCTGTCAGTCTCTATTAAAATCATCCACAAAATTGAAAATGATAGTCTTAAGACAATAATAACCATAAACAAAAAATAAAATAATGAACAAGTTTTTTGTCTTTCCTAAACAATTTAGGAATATTGAGTTACAAACATTTCGCACCAAACCCTCGAGATAATGTATGTATAAATCAAATAAAATATATGTTCTGCTCTGCTCTGCTCTGCTCTGCTCTGTTCTGTTATAAAATGCCAGTTGGCAGATTATCTGTTGCGTTCAGTATATTTTGTATTTTTACATTCGAAAATGGTTAATCAGAAGTACGAATATTTTCATTCATGCGGATTCTTTATGCGATGAAAACTCACAATAAACGTAGCTATATAGTTAATGCTTTAATGCTTCGGGCAAAAGGCTATGTGTACAAAACGTATCAGCTTACACATTGTCATTCTAGGTCCATATATTTTCTTTATTTTCCGTTTCATTGACAGGCTCTAAGCAAAAAATGTCTCTTGTGTATAGCCATTAATGTATCCATCAAAGAAATTTAATGAGTTCGTGTATGAATTATGTTGTTTTTGTAATAGGACGTAAAATATATAAATAGTCTATATAAACGCGAGGTAGAGTAATTATTCTTGAATCCGTTTGGTTGTGGTTTAGAATAGAATCACTGTCGATCTCTGCAGAGGGTTAGGAATCCTCCGATTTTGTTCATTATTGTGGTTTAATTATCAACCCCTGTGTGGCTAATGAATGTCGTAGGAAGCGACAATTTAAGTGTTTGCAGTTCTGCAGGTATCAAGATTCTAGGTTCATTCTGGATATTCAATTGTTAACTTCTAATGTGTTTGGTGCGCTGTAAATCAATATTCATTCATTCATTCATTCATTCATCCATCCATCCATCCATCCATCCATCCATCCATCCATCCATCCATCCATCCATCCATCCATCCATTCATTCATTCATTCATTCATTCATTCACTCACTCACTCACTCACTCATTCATTCATTCATTCATTCATTCATTCATTCATTCATTGTTCTGGAAGATAAGTAGTTTTGACCCAATATAATTACACGTACTAGTATATCAAAGATGATTGTCAATCTAGTTTAATTTAAATATAGTTCATAAACAACGTGGTAACAAAACATTTATGTACAGTATGGCTTATCCAGTTTTATTGGTGAAGGAACATGTAATAGATGCATGTGCATATAAAGTGTGCTTAAGACCGAACTTGGCTTGAACCCGCGACCACCTCATCACAATAAGAGATAAGTGATATTCAGACGGCGCCTTCGACCAATCTGCCACTGAGGACCTTTCTGGATGAATCAACAAGTACTATTATCTGGTCAACTTTGTTACATAAAAGTTTTGTACTAAGTCGGTATCGAATGATTATAAAGAATTGGCCCAATGGCTCACACATGTCATAAAAGGCAACGCCATGGTCTTCCCTAGAACCTGATATCTCCTGAATCAGGTCAATATAAAACCCAAAATAAAAAAGAGGGGAAGTACATGCCTGTCCGTTAAACGCATATCCAACTGTGACATCATTCAGAGTTTCCCTGAAGCAAGCGACCTATCAGCGTGCTTTTTAAAAAACTATGTAACGGACACAATCGGGAGAGCTGGTGCCTTTCTAGGCGATTCGTGCGTATGCCGTGTGAGCATCGTGTAACCTCACTCATGTTCATATGTCCTCGCACGCGTGTCGTGCAGGTATCGTGTGCGTAAGTGACCTTGCTATACACACACCCCTCTCTCCGCAGGACACGGCTACTTGTATCACAAGAACAAGAAGATGGCGCTGATAATTTAAGTAACGGGTTTTTTATGTTTCAAATCAATAAAAAGGAGTGATAATCGCAATAGATTGTGATCAAACCTCACAGGAAAAGTGAAAGATGTTATATTCTCTTATAAAATAAATTTCAAAAAAATCGATAAAGAATTCAATGTTTTATTACTGTTTATCCGAGTTGCGTTTCTAAAGATTCTCGGTGTATTTTGTTCATATTTTTCCCCTCAACCGCGAACGTTGGTCCATTATTCTATACTCGCCGAGAAATGTAACATTAAAACTATTTATGGTCGCCAACATTTGTATTTATAGCAACACATCCACGTTTGAACTTTTAAAAACAAAAATTTAATTGAGTTATGAGCACATTTCCCATACAAACATATGATCAATTAGCTGTATATGAGCATATAAACACAATCCCGAACAAAATGATGCCCAAATTATAATGCGTGACTAACACTTTATAAAATAAGCGTGTAACTCACCCGAGTCAAAAAATTTGTCAAAATGACTTTCAAGGCAGGTAAAGTACACTACGCACTAAAACGTGAAGTTTTTTAATACGACTCGCATAATTCAATTTCAAGCCAAGTTGGAATCCTCGGCAATTTAAAAATAATTTATAAAGCGTTTGTCACGCTTTATAATTTGAACATCTTTTTTTTATAATTCTAAAGCGTTCTGGATAGTGTTTGTTAGAATAATACAGCTCACTGACCATATATTTATGTATGGGAAATGTGCTCACAACTCAATTGAAAAACTTTTTAAAAAAGTTTAAACGTGGATGTGTTGCTTTAAAGAAGTTTTATTAGTATCATAATAGGTTATCACATTTACAAACAAGTTATGATACAAAAAATTTACAACTCAAAGTCTGCGTTTTGATAGATTATTACTACTCCCTAAAGAAATATCGATCGCCGGTGTAATATCAAATGGATAATATTTGCATTGAACTCTTCACCCAAAGGTCGTAAATAAACATTACAAAGGTACACGTATACATACAACTTACAAATTTGTGAATGCAAGGTATATAATTTGATAGTGTCGCTTTATTATATGCGTCGGTTTTCAGTAGCTCAATCAGTTGATGTGTTTACCTTTTCATTTTGAACGAGCTGCCTTCGGTATTCAAATAAACCATCGTAAACCGGGACGGTATAAATAATTGTGTACACATACATATTTTACGACTGATGTAAACTTTTACACTCAGGTAAATATGGTGGCTGATTTCTGCCATGTCGTGTTGGCAGGTGAAAAAACGATAACACGAAAATAAAGTATCTGTCGTGTTTTCGTGTCGGCGGGGCGAAGACGCGAAAACACGGCAGCACAACGAATAAAAGGCGCCAACACGACATATTCATACCCGTCAGTACGAAAACTCGACAAATAAATCTGTCATTTTGGCGCCCTCTGAACGTCGAGTTGTTTTCCCGTAGAATGAGCCGTGTTTTCGTATCTTCGCGCCGCCAATACGACAACTCGGAAAGTCGACAAATATGTATTTGTCCAGTTTTCGTGTTTTCGTGTTCCCCCCCCCCCCCGCTAACAAGCCAACACGACATGGCAGAAATCAGCCACCATATGTAATGTTCAAACGTTTTTAAGATAGAATATTTGTAGAATAATGTATGTTTGTGTGTGTGTGTGTGGGGGGGGGGGGGGGGGGGGGGTAGTGGGGCTTACCGCTGCCTCTGCGCCAGCGTTGTTTTTCAGGTTAAAGTACATGTAGCATTGTACATTTCGCCATGCCAACTTAAGCTACTCTCATTGGTTATTTCAGTTTTTGGAGGCGTGTCATACTGGTTGGTTGGTTACGCGCTAGCGTTTGGCAAAGGGAATGCTTTCATTGGTTACACTTACTTTGCCCATAGCGACATGCCAGACACAAGCTATGCTCATTGGTTCTTCCAGTTTGTCTTTGCCGCAACTGCTGCCACCATAGTATCGGGCGCTGTTGCCGAGAGGTGCGATTTTACTGCATACATTATATACAGCACCTTAATAACAGGTAAGCTAACTAAATACGATATTAATATTCAGTTAAACTAGTCACTTAATTAATATAAGTATGTTAATATGTCTCTGGTTAAAATGACCCAAAATGAAAACTTTTAATCGACTTCAAACGTATTTTTTTTGCTGATAAATGTATATTTAGAGTTAAAAAGTTTTCATCGAAGTTTTATGGTTATATTAATGTTCCTGTGTAATTTACTGGAAAAATCAGACATTGCATTTTTTCTAAACAATTAAGTGAAAAAGGACAAAATGAAAATTCCAGAGAAATGAAAATGATCACAAAAGACAAAAAAAAAAAAGACAAAGTACTGACTGAGTGCAATAACTGCTTTTTTAAAAATGTCAGTAACTAGTGTGGACTCCGTTTTTACGAATGCATTTCTGAATACGTCATCTCTATGAATTTATGTAATGTTAAATGAGCGTGTTTGGAATACGTTGCCATTTCGACAGAAGTGAATTTGGAGGTCGTTTATGGTATCAATTTGATAATTTAACGCTCAGTCTGAATGGATATTGTATATTTTTATATACATATCGAGGGGTAAATACGAAAACGGTTTTAATGCTTCTTTATGTATATGCACTTAGTCCTTTTATGCTTTTACCCCTCGATATACAGTGTTGTGGTCCCTGCTTGAAATTCATGGTACTGTATTATGTATTAAACTCGTGTATGTTCTAGGTTTTATATATCCAGTCGTGACACATTGGGCGTGGACCTCCGAGGGTTGGCTGTCTGTTGGGCAGACTTACACGATCGATGATGTGCCCGTTGATATTGCCTATGTCGTAAGTGATGATATTGGTTAAGTCTGGTACATTTTGTTGAGAGAATGTGTCTACAGTAGAACCCCGATGGCTCGAGTACGATGGGACTGGACAAAATAGTTCGAGTTAAGGGTTATTCGAGCCAAGTAGTGTCCATAATCATACCATACATATACATGTGCATACAACGAAATAGGAATTTTTCCGGGCACCAAATAAATAGTTCGAGTATATGTGGTGTTCGAGCCATCCACGTTCGAGTTAACGAAGTTCTACTGTATTTGTTATATTGAACAACGTTTACACAACAATAATGATTGATCTTAACTATAAGTTTTGTATTTGGTTTTATTTTTGTTTTAAATTTATCTTATTCGGTGTAAATAACTTATTGACTTAAAATAATGATCAAACATTTTACTCTACTTACCTCATTCTAACGCCAGGCCCGGTTAGATTAGTCGGTAGCGCGTATGGTTATCGATCCAGGTGTCCTGAGTTCGAATTCCCCTCCGGTCACAGTCTTCTTCATGACTGATATACAACATAGGAGCTCATTGTCATTCATCTCTGAATTCAGTAGGAAAGATATCGGTTACTTGAGGAGATTGGTGTAATTAAGCACTGGTTAACCTTCCAGGGAAAGAGTGGTTTGTAACAGATAATTCATAAACTAATCAATTACTTTTTTCTCTTCTTCAGGATTTTGCCGGAAGTGGCGTTGTCCACATGGTTGGTGGTATAGCGGCATTCATAGCAGCCCTAGCCTTGGGACCAAGAATCGGGAGATTCGATAAGGAGACAGGGGCCGCTATTGATATAAGGGGACACTCGATTCCAGTAATTACAATATTGCTATGTACCATCACGTTAATATTCTATGCCAAAAGAATGTAAGCTGTTATAACGAACTGTAAAATCACATTTTGTTATGGGTGTAGAAAACTTCATTAAGCAGTGGTTTGCCCGCCCAGAAAGGTCTTGGGTTACATACGAGTAAATCACAAATATATTTATCCTAAATTAAGGGAACATAACTATGATCACTTTTGTAACAATGCCGAATTCGAGTTGATCTCTAAATCAGAAGTAAGAAGAAATGCTAACTGTGTACCTTAAATGAAATTAGCTCGACTATTCGGAGTAAATAGAAAGCTATTCTACTCACCCGGGTTTCGGCGTCGGCGTAGGTGTCACACCTTATTAAAGTTTTGCACGCAAGTCCCTATCTCAGTAACCATTGCATATACTGACTTGAAACTTTACGAAAGACACAACTGTCATTAAGCCTACTACAATAACTATGTCATTTTAATCGTGCATGAATATAATGCAAATTATTGCCCTTGTTTGAATTAAAAATTCTGGTTAAAGTAATGCATGCAAGTACCATCAATTTCATATCCCACCAACCACTCAATGTATTTGTAGACAACAAACTATTGTACTTTTTCAAGTGCTTTATTGATCTGCCCTCATTTCTATTTTCCATAATCCAGTTATTCTTTTATAGACGACTCCCAATTCACATCTTTGTTGGTTACCTTTATAATTATTTATAAAACATCTTTTCATTAAGCTTGCATCTCTCGGAGGATTTATTCTCGTTTTCGGATTCTTCGCTTTCAACGGGTCATCGCAAGGCGCCATAACATCGGAAGGAGATGGCGCTGCTGTAGCCATTGCCGTAAAGAATACTGTTTTAGCGGCAAGTGGCGGCGCGTTTACGACATTAATCATGAACAAGACAAAGTACTTTGGTGACAAGAAATGGAGTTTTCTAACAACTCTTAATGGTTGTTTGACTGGAATGGTAAGATATGTCATTATTAAACTGACTGGAATGTACGATGTAAGAATATTAATTCGCACGAAAAGGGAATAGGGGCCGGTTTCAGTAATCATCTCAAGCTGCAATGTGACTCAACTCAAAATTCAAAATTTCTCTAAATCATATCTCGAACTCATTACACATTAAATGATCACACAGAATTTAAGTCGGAACACATCTCTACTCATCGGTAAAGTAAACTATGCAAAATGATCCATGCAAATACAATTACAATATTTCAAATATTTGAGTTGAAGAATTGGGGTTTAACTCAATTTTAACGCATATCAGATTATATATGGTATACCCAGTTTAACTGAGTCAGACTGAGTAGAACCACCGTCCTTCCGCAAGTAACTGCCAAACTTTCTCACATAAAGGTTTTGGAGATAGCGGGACTTTAGCGGTGAGAAGTACATGTAAGTGATAATGAGGCGGTGCCTTAGACCACTCGGCCACGGGAGACCCTCATTGAGTTGAACAAAATCTCATGTTTAGTGAAACTGGTGTCTGAACCGCATCCATGACCTCAATCTAAGAATAAAAACAGAGCGAACTTAGTTACTTACTTTTTGTCTTTTGATATTCAAGTTATGTAACTCTTCCAGTATTCTGGGTAATTTAGATCAGTGTTAGGGTCAGTTCAAGTTGAATACCGAAATACAAAAGATGATGAACAACGAACATTTTAGGTCTGTCGAAAATATTCATCGACTAGGAAACAAAGCATTTAAAGGGTACAATCACCACAGTAGTATAGACATACATGTAAGCAATACATGGAGCAATCAATTGAATTGAGTGAATATTTAGCGCCATTTTTATGTCATCGAGGTCTAACAGACGATCATTTTATCTAACCACTGTTTTCTGGGATCCTGAAAGGTTAACTGGTACTCGAGCACATCCTATCTCCGCAAGTAACTGATACATTTCCCACTTGAATCAGCGGTGAGAGACGAATGATAATGAGATACATTGTCGTGTATCAATCATCACGGAGACTGTTGCCGGGAGGGGAATCGAATTCACGGTCCCTGGATTAATAGTCAGACGCCTTACCGACTGAGCTAATTGAGCCCGGCAAACAAATAAGATAAAAACATAGAAGAAGTGATGAAAGGGCTAGAGTAAACCCCGTCATTAGAGAGCTTACACTAGGTCTACAGATGCAATCATAGACACGTATTCTAACCCCGCCCGAGCCCCTTCCGTCGCAATACCACACAGGTAGGCCCTATAATTAATGAGGTAAAAAAACTAAGATAATATACTTTCTCTCTACAATAAACATGTATGTGTTTTGTTTTTATATATATATGTTTGGATGCAGCAAGTAATTATTGATTTGGTTGCAATTGTAGCTAAATGATGGCTTTGAAGGTCAAATGTATAAAAGTTAACTTGAATTGGATTTAATGCCAGTTTCAAAATACTATAAATACAACACTGTCTATGTATGGCAGCGAGTTATATATATATAAGCGATATACGCAAGGGCAACCTCAGAATGCAATGAACAGAACAACTTTCTTACAATTTTCTCACATAAATATTTGAATCAAGATGGACTCGAACCCGTAACCTAAATGACGTAAGTGGTAATATTGTGAGCGATCTTACGGACGTCCCATAGACCACTCGGTCATTCTGTTAAACAAATTTCATTTCCTTTCCAGGTTGCTATATGTGCAGGTTGTAACCAGTTCCACTCATACATGGCGTTCATCACCGGTATACTGGGTGGAGTATCATACATGGCATTCACGTGGCTAGTCCTTAAGTTGCAGGTGGACGATCCACTGGACGCCACGGCTGGTTTGTATACTAACATATAATATATGGATTTAGACGAATGCACGTTTTGATTGAGATAGATTAACTGATAAAGTCCCCAGCATCAGTCTAGTTAGATCCGTACCGTCCTTTTAAAATTAACTAGGACACTTTTGGACGGAGCTGGCAACGAATACTTAACGTCACCAGATTTATAGTATTTTCAGATTGGAATTGGAATTACTATGTCACTTTTAAGATTTAAGAAATATATTCCATCTTTTTATGAAATACAAACTTTTTCACGACATTTAAAAAAAAAAAAAGGTATCACAGTATTCCTTGAATCTGTGTCATTCTGTTAATAGGCAAATGTTATGTATTATTCAATGTGCAGTTCTTGAATCAAACCAACTATGCAATAGGCGATGTCCAAATTTGCTACAGTCAGACGATGCCACTACTATAAGAAACATGTCCATTGCCACATTCCTGGTAAAGATGAACTTTTGTTTTGTCGAATAACATCCATAAAGTTTATAAAACATGCATAAACCGTCACCGGGCATCTAGTTTTCAATTTCTGATGAGCGAGATGTCGAATGTAAAGTGTACAATTTTATAATGTACGGGACTAGCGAGTTGTCCGATGAGTTCAAGTTTTCGATGCTCGAATTATCGAAGTTTTCACTTTGTATTAATATATATTTTGTAGTGCATTTTGGTGGTGGTATCGTGGGCGTGGTGACCGTGCCGTTCTTCTCCAGCGACTACGGTATCGTCTACAATTGGAATTTGAAATCTGCCTACGTACGTACTTTTAAAATATTGAGTAGATAAAAATGCGATCATGTGAGAAATATCCAGGGCTCGGACCGATCCACCACAACTAATTTGTGAGTGCAAAATGCCTTCGGACACTTCTAGAGGCTCTCTTACTACACTGACCCATAATGAAAACTTTACATCGACTTTAAAAGTATCTCTTTTGCTGATAAATATTCAGGGATAAAACATGTTTTATTGAAGTTTTATGGCTATATTAATGTTTCTGAGTAATTTACTGGAAAAAATCAGACATCGCTTTTTTTTCTGATCAAATAAGTGAAGAAGGGTCAAAATGAAAATTCCAGAACAATGAAAATGATCACGTGACATTTGAAAAAGACATAAAGTGCTGACTAAGTGCAATTATTGTCAGTAACCAGCGTGGACTCTGTTTTTACTAATGCATTCTCGAATACGTCATCGTTGTGAACTTACGTAACGCCAAATGAGCGTGCTTGGAATACGTTGCCATTCCAACAGAAGCCAATTTCGGAGATCGTGTATGGTATCAATTTGATGTTTAGACCTGACCCAGCGATCCGATTTATTTCATACGTGTTCTATGGGGTTCAGACTCGGGGATACAGAAGCTTTGCCACTGGTTTCGCGTGTATTGTAAATGACGTCGGGCCCATAACAGCTCGATGGCGCGCTGTCGGAATCTGACCAGTGTCTGGCCGACGAGCACGAATTGGAACACGGTTTTATCCCTAACGGTTTACGATCGTCTGTGCATGAACACCGTTACGCCAAGGAGTACGTGATGCAGGTAAGCAACGGTTACGTAGAAGAGTCAACGTAATTGCGCGATGAGTACGAAACGTTGTTGCACGTGTGCAACCGGGTCTGACTTGATCTCTGACATATCCAATAGTATTGTACCGGTTCGCAAGAATATAAATAGTATATCAGGAACAGCCGAAATGGAGTACAAGACCCGACCCGGAGTATACAAAGAGCATGATTTCTCTCAGTTTCAGAAAGACATGGCATCGCTAAATTAAAGTGCTTTTATAAACAAATTTAAGATTTTTATCCGTGCTAAGCAATGAATGATTACTTGTCAGTGTAAAAGCTGTAAGTGAAAAACGTGCAACGTATGAAAAACGTGCAAAGTATGAAAAACTTTTTTTATTGTTCTCGGACGCATGAATACTTCGGATATTTTGAGAGAAAAAAATGCATGTTGATTATCCGCAACTAAATCCTGATAGCCATGTATAACACGTGACGGAACATGCATGTTGATTATCCGCAATTAAATCCTGATAGCCATGTAAAACACGTGTCGGAACATGCATGTTGATTATCCACAATTAAATCCTGATAGCCATGTATTACACGTGACGGAACATGCATGTTGATTATCCGCAATTAAATCCTGATAGCCATGTATAACACGTATCGGAACATGCATGTTAATTATCCACAATTAAATCCTGATAGCCATGTATTTCACGTGACGGAACATGCATGTTGATTATCCGCAATTAAATCCTGATAGCCATGTATAACACGTGTCGGAACATGTATGTTAACAAAAAAATATATTCAAACATATAAAATGTTAAGTTTACATTTTGGGTAAGTGTATGGGGTCCTCTGTGGTCAAGAGGTATAAGGCACGGTTGTCTAATACAACACCAAGGACATTTACTCTCTGATTATCTTTTGCATCCATTGTAGATCAAGCCCGGCCAGCCTATTACCGCTGAGGTCGTGAGTTTAAGCCAAGCTTAGTAAAAAAAAAATGAGAAAGTTTGTAAGTTACTTGTTGAAAGACAGTAGTTCTGCTAGATTCATTTTGAAGTATTCTTCAATCAGTAAAAACTAGATATGCCGTTTATAGGTATTGAAAATTGCGTTAAACCCGATTGTTACTGGTATAACTGAGTTGATATATCAAAATGTATTCAGAACATAGAGAAATTCCTTATATAACTGAACGTTGGGTCCATACATTTTAAATATACAGTCAAATCTGCCTTAAGCAATCAGTCAAGTAAACGAGCAAAGGTAGCTTTTAAGACAGTTTGTTGCGTAATACAGATGAATTTGCACTGAAAGTATGAACATGGGATATAGCAAATACGGCTGCTTAAGACAAGTGGCTGCTTAATAGAGGTGACTGTTTACACAGGTTTGGCTGTACTTGTCATTATTATATACGCAACTTGGAGTTTAGATCTAACTGTATATCGCGTGTTTATAACAGCATCTGGCATGGCAGCTAGCAGGCCTGGTGTCAATAACGGTGTGGGCAGTGTTCCTGAGCCTAATCATGTTCTTCGGCCTCAAGTTTGCCCGTATTCTCAGGGTGTCATTCGATTACGAGATGAAAGGTAACACAGTTTCAATTATTCAGGGTGTGCTTTAGATAATTTTGTATACAACTCAAAGAACTTGTTATTTTATATTTCCAAGGTACAGGATATTATTAGATTTATTTAATTTCTTTCTTTCATTTACCTTTATTGTTGAACGCGTACATGCATGTAAAGACTGCTTATAAATTTGGTATAATGATGATAATAATAATAATAATAATAATAATAATAATAATAATAATGATAATAACAAAATAAATAGTAATAATTATAATGATAGTAATAATGATTCAAATAAAAAATAATTAATTAATAATGGTTATAATAATATTTAATAAGAGCCATTAGTTTCTTATTAACGACATGTTATGGAATTTCGGATATGTGCAAAATATTTTGACGTTATACGTCATTCATTTAATGAACAGCAAATGTTTAGTCTAAGGTATGAATTTTAATAATGGTGTTGTTTGCATCACTGGGCTTATTTTTGTACTTAAAGTATAGGAATTCTTTTTTATGCTGTTAATGTTTTTGTTTGTCGTGTAAATAATATATATATATATGTTTGCGGGCTTCGTAGAAGATTGACTTGTTTAAGTGAGTTCTCTCGTAAAATGATACTTTATTAACATTATGACTATGCCTGAGACACGATATTATCTAGCAGAATCGCATACTGGAAGAGCATATTGAACTATTTCATTCAGTAGCGAATAAAACAATTGTATTCTTTGATTGTGTAGAATTTGCTAAAACTCTGCAGTTGCAGGTATCAAGGTTCTAGGTTCCTTCCTGTTGGCGTCGAATAACCTACAATGTGTTGGCACGCCCTAAAACCACATTCATTCATTCATTCATTCATTCATTCATTCATTCATTCATTCATTCATTCATTCATTCATTCATTGTGCTTACAGTATGAAAAAGAGAGATTCTTTTTTAGAAAGAAAAGAATCTTTCTTCCTGCTGGCGTAGAATAACCTACAATGTGTTGGCACGCCGTAAAACCCCATTCATTCATTCATTCATTCATTCATTCATTCATTCATTCATTCATTCATTCATTCATTCATTCTTCATTCATTCATTCATTCATTCATTCAATCATTCATTCATTCATTCATTCATTCATTCATTCATTCATTGTGCTTACAGTTTGAAAAAGAGAAATTCTGTTTCAGAAAGAAAAAACGTCCAAGGTGCTGACATGGGCTATTTTGTTCAATATGTGTGTGGAAATATACACTGACGATATTATACCGCTTTAAGATTCACATGAAGTTTGCGCTTTGTTTTTTGTTTCAGGATTAGACATACCCAAACACGGCGAGACAGCCTACCCTGCCGAGGCGTATGGACATGGGTGGGGGGAGAAAGGTGACACGTTAGCTGGTCTCATGAAGACTGCCGTCAAATCAAGTACAGCAGCCTTGAACAAAGGTAAATATCATTTGATAGGCGTTGTATACAGACCAGGATAGGATATAAACATTAAAGTAAAGTTTCTTGCCAAAAAATATAATAACCTAATCATATTTTTTTAAATATTTATATATACATTTTTATAACGAATTATCTTTGAATTTCTGAGGGTCAGATACAACGTAAATGATACGTACATGTTTTTTATATCCGTAAAGTATGTGGCCAGGTTCATTGTATGTTCATTGTAAATTGTAAAAAAAAAATACACATACCCAATTTACACGCACAAGGTCGCCAATAACATATTTTTCTTCTTTTAAATTAGCGAATTCAATTTATCACACACCAAGTTTTTTGTTTTTAAGACATATTTGTTAAATTAAGGATCAACGTATTTGTATTTGGAAGTAGAAGGTTTTTATTGTTGTTGTTTTTAATGTGGTGTATCTCCATTTTTAACACCTTGGGCTGAACATGAGTAGAACCACCGTCCTTTGGCAAATAACAGGCAAACTCTCTCACATGCTTGGAGCGAGCGGGACTCGAACCTACGACCTTAGCGGTAAGTGATATTGAGACGATGCCTTAGACAACTGAGCCACGGAGGTTTATATTACCTGTTTTGTTTCTTAAAAATGTAGAAATTAAATTAACACAGTGTTGAATACGGTTATTTGTCAGTGAAACGACTGGTAGTCTATTTATCAATGCAGATATCAAAATAAGCATGTCTGAACCAAAGAAGACCTTCGAGAGCCCAGAGGTCAAAGCGCTCCAGAATAACAACGGCCAGACTAACCTTGGATATACACCAACGGAATCAACCCAAAACAACTCAACTCAACTGTAACCATGAGTGCCAATGGAGCCGACTGCCAAATAATTCTACTCAACTTTGACAAGAATAATGCGTACTAATGCAATTATTTGACTCATCACTTAAATACTTAAAAATGTTTTTTTTTTTTAAATCCTGCGGGAATGCTCATACCTATGTTCGTTGATTTTTGCCATGTTGTGCTTTGGTTTTGGCCAAGCGCCGACATGACGACACGAAAACATGACAGAACGACAAAACGACGGATTTCACGCGACAACACGGCGGCGTGCTGTCGTTTTGGCGCGTTGCGAGTTTTCGTTCCGGCACCCTATACTGTCGTTCCGTCGTGTCTGTACCCCGCCGAAACAACAACACGACATGGCAGAAATCAGCCATCATACCAGTTGATTTATGAAGTTCGTAAATACAGGTGCATCTTTTATCAATAAATGCTGTTTAAATCCCCACCTGGCCAAAGTTTCGGTGATGATTGGTCTTGAACTTTGTTTTACGTCCACGAGTCTCCTATCTCTGAATATGTGGGAAGGTAGTTAGAGAGTTGCTTACATAAGGTGTGTCCAGTAGTGCTTAACAGCCCCGTTGATCACAAGAATGATAATTAAGTACACTGTCCGTCGTCAAATAAATAAACTGATAAACTGTTTAAAAAGGCGAAAAATCCCATTGTAAACACAATTATAACTGCCAATTTTTACGACAAATAAGTATTTTAAATATTAACAAATATGTGTGATGTTTAGACTATTCAATTTTTTACTGTAAACTAACATATATCAGGATATGTTATACAGACTCCATTCACTGCAAGTCTCCATTACACAGTTGCTCCCCCTTCTTTGACGGTGACCTGATTATTGCGCTCGAAAAGAGTCCTATGTAATTCAGTTCGAAATATTTTCAAAATGGTTCATATAGATTGTGAGTTAATGCTCAGCTGCAAACGCTGGCATAGCATATTGTCCGGCAGATAATCCGGGTATTTTCACTGAACCTTGCATAAGAGTGTATAGTATTTTTTTTTTGCCAAAAAGGTAGTCTATGTATAGTTTTTTGATTTAACGTCGGATGACATTTTGTCATCATTGCGCATTTTGAAATAAACAAGATGGTGCCCAAAATGGCCGCCAATTTGCTCGAAATGCAATATTTGGATGAGAATTGCTATAAGATATGATATTATTTATACTAAAGGACAGTTTTTTATGTTTTTGATGTTAAAATGACAAACTGTGACCATGATATTTTGTCATAATTTGATGGTGATTTTAGTAATAAAGTATTCAAAGTTATGCATCGCCTACCAACTTTAGTGATAATTGAAGCCTCATATCTTTAAGACTATACCTTTTCAGATACCACAATACCTTACCACGTTATTGCAACCAGACAGCCTATGGTCGTTATATTTATATCTCAGTTCCTTAACATGTGACCCCCTTGGCACAGATTTATGAAGGGTTTCCTGAAGATAATGATGAAGTTAAAGTACAAATACCAGGGGAAGGGGGGGGGGGGGGGGATTGGGGTTGCTTGGCTGAAAACGATGGGTAGGCACAGTTGTAAACGATCCGGTGCATGCTCCCCCGAAACCTTTTTTTTTTAGCTAGGCTGCCGTATGTGCGTTTAGGCGTATATTTCTTATGTTTTTACGTGGCCCGTTTATCCTTAATATTAGCCTTACATTGAATTCACTGTTTTATATTCAAATTAACTGATAAAATAATGTTAAATATCTGGATCATAATCAATGATGTTTTTGTTACGACTTTATAGTTAACTGAAAAAAAGTTTCGGGGGAGCATGAATAGGATCCCTTACAACTGTTCCAAAAATGTAATACAAAATTGATCCCTTGAGTATTATTACATTTTTGGCATTTTTATTTTTTCAATTTCTCAGAATAAAAAGTGTAGGCACGTGCCTACAGTGCCTATAGGGAGCCACACCACTGAATACATCAGTATCAATTGAAATTGCTGTTATACCTCTGTTTAGTTTATGTGCTATGATCACTTAAGCGAGGATATTGTCTGTGTATGTCTTTCATGGAACTATTTCTGTTACTGTTAAATTATTTTCTGAGCTTGAATTGGCATAATTAGGTTAAGTTGGTGAATCCTGCATGCTTGTGTTTTCTCTACTAGAGCATGTGATACATTTTATGCTGAATGGCTAATATCCGTCTAAAACTAGGTAAACATCGTAGTTGCTATGTATAAGACCTTAAAGTTCTCAAAATAATCTTTCCAAGTACCATCTATTGGCCATTACAGAACAACAGACTTGTCTATGAATATACTTAGTTGTCTGTTAGTGTATTTGAGTTATGTCGCACCAATACTTCTTTCTGCAATTATGTCGTTGATTTCGCGATTCTGAGATCTTAACAGATACATGAATGTGTGGGCATTTGAGGACTTTTTAAAGAAGTACTTAGGGAGGTCGCGACACCGTATAAATATATACAAGCATAGTTCAGAGTAACACTGTTGTCCTACTTAGTCACCCAGTAAAATCGATCAGATTTTTCAAAATATAAAATTCAATTTCTCATGACCGTCTGTAGATGTTGACTTACTTCCCCAGCCAATGATTCGTTTCAGAAACGAGAAAATAGACCAACTGCTAAGCCGGTTATAAGTTACATGGAATTTTCTACTTGCTACACAACTCCAACCAATTCATGAAATTTATGATTTTCATATACTGTTTGATATACGTAATTTGTTATATATAACCCATAAACACATATGCCTACACATATATACACATATACACACATATGTATACACCTATATTTGGTTTCACAACAGTATAATGCACATACTTTTTTTAATTTTTTAATTTTTCAAATATATTTTTCGGATTTAATAAATAAAAACGACAATAACGCTGTTTTATCTAATCGATAAAACAGAGTGTCGTGGATGTTATTGTACTTATTTGAAGGCAACAGACGATTGTGCAAAATAATTGTTTGATATGTCACAAGCTTTCCTTTACCTGAAAGTCAAAAGAAAATATCATTATATTATATTGCAACTGATAAATTTAATCATTTTCCATAATATATGTGTGTCTATTCAAGATATGTTCACTTTTTGACAATGTGTTGCTGTAAACTTACATAATTATACTAATTTATATCATATACTAGTAATTATTGTTCTTTTATATATTTTATTTTACACTTTTAAATTGTCTAATAATATTGAAAACATGGATATATTATATACTAACATGTGAACATAAGGTGTAATACAAATGTTTAAAACTTTTATTTCTTGTTGAATTGTAGAATTGTTAATTCCAAATTTAATATTCGTGTGATTCCCGGTAAGAATAGAAACATTGTCGAATTTGGCAAAATGGTAGGGTAAGCGGGGTGGCAGTGCAGTGGATAAAATACTGGCCGCTCACGCTAGACGTTGCGGGTTAGTTTCCAAGCTCGACCCTGTGGGTTTTAAATACAGAGCACTCGGTACTGTGGTCTCTAAATACAGAACACTCGGTACTTGGCTTCTAAATACCGAACACTCGGTACTGTATCTATCCAGGAAGCGGTCTCGAATAAACGGTTCGTATAAACCATGGGCTCACATCGCAATTAGGCAAAAATAAATTATTTTGAATCAAAGTGTTAGGAATCCTTGAAATGGGTGTCAGGTACATTCTATCAATTGTGATATCCCTTGTTATGGTTAATTATCAACCTCTGTATGGTTCAAAGGCACAAAAGAGTGAAGGCAATAATATGTTTTGTTTCATAAAATCCTATTCTATTCGTGTAGCTAGCGAATTCCGAGACAGGTTTAAGTAACTCGCTGCTGCACCGGCGACAATTCAACTGACATTATAGTACATAACCATGCTTTAATCTTTTTTTTTCAAGAAAGTTTGATATTATAATTTGAATGATTTACATTAATGCAGCGTAGCATCAAAATTAAATTTGCATATTTAAGAAATTTTGTATTTGCTGTAGAAATGATATATGTTAAAAGATATATTATCAGAGGCATAGCTTTGCCAATTTAAAAACGAAGGCCTAGAAATGGTTTCAAGGGAAGGGTAGGCTGCTGAGGTGTTTAAAAATACCAGTTACTTCCGGGAATTTCATTAATTTTTTACTTTTCTTCGAAAAAGTGCAGGTCCGGGACTGCAGTGCCTACGCGTAAAGGCGCCGTTGCATATACATAGAAACTTTTATTTGCAATTCAATAGGTCATAGGGCAGTGTGGACATATACAAAACAGGAATAAATTTACATACATGACGTAACACATACTGTATCTTATATTACAAAAAAAATGTAAAGAAGAAAGAGAAAATAATACGTATGCATAACGCAATGTGCATACATATATATATACATAAAACATATATACCAGTTACATGTTAATCAATTGGTTTTATTTAATGAGGTTAAATTTAATAAAATCCATACATCAAAAATTTGTGGAAAATCATATAACATGAACAATATTTAGTTTTTAAAATCTTGAAATATCAACGGACGTTGAGCTAACTACATGGTACTGTAACATTTATCACTTTTTCTGCTTCTTGTATATTATAGAGCGATACTGATGTGAGAGTGACCTAAGAATGAATGTGATGAGTAGAAATACAGTCTTTCTCTATGTAACTGGCAAATGTTTCTGATAAAAAGATGCATGGATCCCATTTCAATAATGGACAGAAACTATTTTTCGAACATTTTTTTTTACGATAAGTATGCAAAACCAAACCAGTAAATCAATAAAGCAGTTGGTCTGATGGTCTAAGCATTTGTATATCACAACTGAGGTCAGGGGTGTGAACTGTTGAAAATGCACCTGTGTGTGTGAGTGCTGCGCGTGTGCGTGCGGCGTGCGTATGTTTGTGTGTGTATGTGTGTGTATGTATGTGTGCGTGCATATGTGAGTGCGTGTTTGTGTGTGTGTTTGTGTGTGATAGTCTCTTAAAACTCCTTTATAAATAAGCTGTTTTGATAACAATGTATAAGTAACATCCCTTAACTTTTGTAATAACCTCTGTATAAGTAACATCCTCTAGCTGATGTTACAGCCTCTGTATAGGTAACATCCTCTAGCTTTTATTAAAGCCCCTGTATATGTAACATCCTCTAGCTTTTGTTATAGCCCCTGTATATGTAACATCCTCTAGCTTTTGTTATAGCCCCTGTATATGTAACATCCTCTAGCTTTTGTTATAGCCCCTGTATATGTAACAACCTCTAGCTTTTGTTACAGCCCCTGTATAAGTAACATCCTCTAGCTCTTGTTATAGCCCCTGTATAAGTAACATCATCTAGCTTTTGTTATCGCCCCTGTTTAAGTAACATCCTCTAGCTGATGTTACAGCCCCTGTATATGTAACATCCTCTAGCTTTTGTTATAGCCCCTGTATAAGTAGCATCCTCTAGCTTTTGTTATAGCCTCTGTATAAGTAACATCCTCTAGCTGATGTTACAGCCCCTGTATATGTAACATCCTCTAGCTTTTGTTATAGCCCCTGTATAAGTAACACACTCTAGCTGATGTTACATCCCCTGTATATGTAACATCCTCTAGCTTTTGTTACAGCCCCTGTATATGTAACATCCTCTAGCTTTTGTTAAAGCCCCTGTATATGTAACATCCTCTAGCTTTTGTTACAGCCCCTGTATATGTAACATCCTCTAGCTTTTGTTAAAGCACCTGTATATGTAACATCCTCTAGCTTTTGTTATAACTCCTGTATAAGTAACATCCTCTAGCTGATGGTACAGCCCATGTATATGTAACATCCTCTAGCTTTTGTTTAAGCCCCTGTATAAGTAACATCCTCTAGCTTATGCTACATCACCTGTATAAGTAACATCCCTTAGTTTTTGTTATAGCCCCTGCATAAGTAACATCCTCTAGCTGATGTTACAGCACCTGTATATGTAACATCCTCTTGCTGTTGTTAGAGCCTTTGTGTGTGTGACATTCTCTATCTGCTTGTACAACCCGTGTGCGTGTAAGTTTCTCTAGCTGTTGTTACATCCCCTGTGCATGTAACATTTTCTAGTTGTTGTTATAGCCCCTGTGTGTCTAACATTATTAAGCTGTTGTTACAGTCCCTGTGTGTGTTACATTCTCTAGCTGTTGTTACAGTCCCTGTGTGTGTTACATTCTCTAGCTGTTGTTACAGTCCCTGTGCGTGTATTACATTCTCTAGATGTTTTACAGCCCCCGTGTGTGTTACATTCTCTAGCTGTTGTAACAGCCCCCATGTGTGTTACATTCTCTAGCTGTTGTTACAGTCCCCGTGTGTATTACATTCTCTAGCTGTTGTTACAGCCCCCATGTGTGTGTTACATTCTTTAGCTGTTGGTGAGTGTGCAGTATATTATGATAAACAATGCAAAATATACTTAGGTGCTTTTATGCACTTGCGGGTTTAAAGAAACCCTAACAATAATATTTGGAAGGAGGTTTAGCAAAATACCATATTTGCATAAATATACTGAATGGTAGATTTTTATATAATTTTATGTTTAAACAAGTTATTTCTCGGCAATAACGTCTTTAAATAAGAAATGTTAATCAAAATAAAATTCAGATGAAAGTTTTGCCAAACTACGTACTATAAAAATATGATTGTGTTTCAGGGATACAAAACACGTTAATAAATAATCATGACTATATTTAATCCACACCATGTTGACGTTATAGCTGTTTTATTCAACTACAAAGGGACAGAAAAAGAAAATGCAAGAAACGTAGTGTCATTTAGACTTTAATATAACTATTTTTTGGCATAAAGAAAGGTAATGATTGATTTATTATTTAGCGTCATTTTTATGCCGTCGAGGGCTAACAGACAATCAGTTGATCTAACCACTGTTTCCTGGGATCCTGAAAGGTTATCCAGAACTGGAGCACAACCCATCTCCGCAAGTCATTGGTAACTTCTCCACTTGAAACAACGATGAGAGACAAATGATAATGAGACATAAATGTCGTATATCAATAATCACGGAGACTGTTGCCAGGCAGAGATTCGAATTCACGACCCCTGGATTGATAGTCAGACGCGTACCAGACAGAGCTAATCGGGCCCGGAAAGGTAAGAAAATACATGTAATTCTATAAAGTTGATTGCAAACTTAGTCATACTTTAACCCGGACACGGTGTTTAACATACAGTCAGCTAGCAAATGCTATTACCTTGACCAATAGACTTTTATAGCTATGATATAAACCGCTACCTCGTCATAAACCCCTCAAACTCTTTAATAAAAATGGAACTCGTTAGAATGTATAGTGTTTAACAATTGAATTTCATGGATTCAGAACTGTTATCAGTTGTATTAGTAATCTAGTAGAAATAGCAAATTCTATAACAAATGAACTTGCTGAAAACTACTGTTCCTTATCATCTAGACCCCGATGTCCAGAGTATTGTCCTAGTTTCTATGGTGTACGATCAGGGTCAAAAGCACCGGTACCACATTTATGTACACTGCTTATTTGTCACATCACATTGGATGTTGGGAATAGTAATACTGTATACTCAGTTGGAAGAATATATTCAGTCTTTAAATACCAGTTATGACAGGAACTCGTTTCCCTGACTCCGGTAGTTCTCGTGCTGAAATGATAAAGACCGAGCAAAGAGAAATTAATCGTGGGTGGGTCAAGGGATGGTAACAAATATATATTTATCCTGAGGTTATTATTTAAATCATTCTTGCTCCTTTAAATAATGTTATCTTACTGTATGCCATATGTCTTCAAAACTAATATGAGACAAATTACTTCCCTTTAGCAACCACCTCGTAGTTAACTCCCTTAGCTATATGTGAGACTATAGAAGGAGTCTGCCTTTTTGTTGAATAAAAATCTCAATTTTTATATACGGTTAATCCATATATCTAAATATTTTAAATGCATGCAAATATAAACCACTGAAAATAAGCCTGAAATTAAAATGTTAAGTGTTCATGTTCATAAGGGTTTTTGAATTAAGACTGTTATAATAGGTTTACAGCCCCGTCATGAAAACAATACTTAATAAGTCTGATATTGTTTCATTTTTATTGTCAACGCTCTATTTAAAATAACAAGAATTCATCTCTCCTGTGATATTTGTTCTTCAAAAAGTATTTTCCTTCTTAAATGTCTACACATATTGATGGATATATTCTTCAAAGCATTATAATTATACCATTATAAATGTCTGTCATATACCTGTATAATATGTATGTGTGTGTTAATGTATGTTTATAGGCCATGTTTGGCTTAAATAAACTCATAAACTCTATTGTAGAAAACGAGACTTGAGGGAACTAAGCGTTCTTTGTACACGACAAGGCAGATGTCACAAAATCGATAATATCCAATTTTGTCATTAATTTGAAAGATGGAAAAAACACAACTGCTTTCAAATTTATTCGACCGTGACCTCCATCTGTTGCATAAGATCAATGTTTATTTTGAGTCTGGTCTTTGTATGTTACATAGTGATACAAAAACGGTTATTTTACCGTCTCAAGAAACACATTTTACAACATGAGAGGATGATTCAATCATCCAGTAAACATATACTTACATATATATATTAGTTACTTGAGAAACATGAATGGGATTTAACGTTATTTTTTTCAACACATTTCAGTTTATATATTGGTTATCCAGTTTTACTGGTGGAGGAAGACTTTAGACTGAGCCAGACTGAGTAGAAACACCGTAAATCCTCAAGCAACTAGTAAGACTTGCTCACAGTAAGTTTTTGGAGCGAGTGGGACTCGAACCTACGACTTAGCGGTGAGCGGTAAGTGATTTTAAATTGTCTATATATCAATCGGTCACGGATTATCTCTTTGAGACAGATAGCGTGTATAATGTCAACTACATGTAGTAAGTAATATAACGAAGAAATAAGCTGAATCAAAACATAATCGAATGTATCTTAACATGCATGTTTCCTATCAAACTGTGTAACATATAGGTTCATTTAAAATTATAGTTGACGTGCTTTTGCTGAATTGTTGTTTATATGTCTCTGAAAAATAACATGCACCTTATCGAATCGAAATACATGTATACGGAAAAAAGAGTATTATATACAGTCAACCCTGTGTAAACGGTCACCTCTATTAAGCAGCCACTTGTCTTAAACAGCCATATTTGCTATTTCCCATCTTTTTGCTTTGAGAACAAATTAACCTATATTAAATAACAACCTGTCTTAAAAGGTCATTTTGCTCCTTCCATTGACTTGCTGAAAGGTTCGACTGTATTCATTTATCAATGTTTGCATATAGTACATGAACGTGCATGTCAAAGATACTGTTGTCACATAGTTTAAAGTGCAAGGGTGCAATATTTATCTCGATAACTACAAAACAAACATGCATCATATTTCACATAACTGGGACTCACTGGGTCAAGTGTGATATCTCTGTTTTAAGCCTGGGCAGAATTATAAATTTTGATAAACTTGGTAACATTTTCAGTTAATTAACTTTCAATGAGACATGTAAGATAATCTATTCTTTGATAAAGGCAGAATAACGACCCCTTTTATACAAGTTGGTTAAACGTTTATTGTGAACTAATTTCTGAGTAACTACCCGTCAGAAATCAATGAAACTTCACATAAATCTTCAAATCAATTAAAGGTTAAAGAGAGATAATTCTATTATTATTTACAGATTGTTTGATAATGCAAAACATTTCCACAGCTGAATTGAATATAACGGAACACACTGACGCATTTTTACACTAACGTGGTACTAAAGTTACGTTAACACAAACGTGGAACTGCAGTAACATTTACGCTAAAGCGGTACTACAGTTACATTAACACTGACCCAGAACTGCAGTAACATTTACGCTAACACAGTACACCAGTTACATTAACACAAACGCGGTACTGCAGTAACATTTATGCTAACGCGGTACTACAGTTACGTTAACACTAACGCGGAACTGCAGTAACATCTACGCTAATGCGTCACTACAGTTACGTTATCACTAACGTGGAACTGCAGTAACATTTATGCTAACGCGGTACTACAGTTACGTTAACACTAACGCAGAACTGCAGTAACATTTACGCTAACACGGTACACCAGTTACGTTAACACAAACGCGGAACTGCAGTAACATTTACGCTAACTCAGTACTACAGTTACGTTATCACTAACATGGAACTACAGTAATATCTACGCTAATGCGGCACTACAGTTATGTTATCACTAACGCAGAACTGCAGTAACATTTACCTATGCGGTACTACAGTTACAATAACACTAACGCGGAACTTCAGTAACATCTACACTAATGCGGTACAACTGTTAAGTTTACAATAACGCGGAACTGCAGTAATATTTACTCTAACGCGGTACTACTGTTACAGTAACAGTAACGTGAAACTGCAGTAACATTTATGCTTACGTGGTACTTCAGTTACGTTAACACTTACACGGTACTACAGTTACATTAACACTAGTGCAGAACTTCAGTAACATCTACGCTAATGCGGTACTACAGTTAGGTTAACACTAACGTGAAACTGCAGTAACATCTACGCTAACGCGGTACTACAGTTATGTTATCACCAACTCGGAACTGTAGTAACATCTACTCTAACGCGGTACTACAGTAACACCAACGCAGAGCTGCAGAAACATTTACGCTAACACGGTACTACAGTTACGTTATCACTAACGTGGAACTGTAGTAACATTTACAGTAACGTGGTACTACATATAGGTTTACACTAACGCATGTATTACAGTTACGTTTACACTAACGCAGTATTACATGGGCAATTACACTTACGCAGTTTTACCCTGGCGTTTACACATAAGCAGTATTACAATGGCATTTAAACTAACGCAGTATAACAGTAACATTTACACTTACGCAGTATTACAGTAACGTTTACACTAACACAGTATTACAGTGGCGTTTACACTAACGTAGTTTAACAGCGGCATTTACACTAACATAGTATTACAGAAGAGTTTACACTGACGTGGTATAACAGTGACATTTACACTAACGCAGTATTACATGGAAGTTTACACTAACGTAATATTACAGTGGCGTTTTGACTAACGCAGTATTACAGTGACATTTACACTTTCGCAGTATAACACTAACGTTTACACTAATGCAGTATTACATAAACGTTTGCACTAACGCAGTATTACATTAACATTTACAATAACGCAGTGTTACAGAGGCATTTACACTAACGCTGTATTACAGTAACGTTTACACTAACTTAGTATTACAGCGACAGTTTCACTAACGCAGTATTATAGCGGCGTTTACACTAACGCAGTATTACATGGACATTAACACTAACGTAGTATTACAGTGGCGTTTACACTAACGCAGTATTACAGCGGAATTTACACTAATGCAGTATTACACTAAGGTTTACACTAACGCGGTATTAGAGTACCATTTACACTAACGCAGTATAACACTAACGTTTACACTAACGCAGTTTTACAAGGGCGTTTACACTAACGATGATAAGGATAATAATAATAATGATAATGTATTTGTTTAGTGTGTGACGTTTATCCTTTTGCAGTTATAGTTAAGTTTACTACAACTCTGTATGACAGTAACGATTACACCGACGCAAGACTAATAGTTTACCAACCGACCGACTGATCTAGCAGGCAGGCAGTTATACTTTTTACTATCAGACATACTTTTCACCATCGTTGTTTCGCCTTTACTAAATTTAATAAATATGCAGCGATGGCCCTTATGGGACACCGTATATATCTCAAGGCAGGTTATCACTGTATGTGCCATTGTCCTGTACAATTACATATAAAAACTATGGGAGATTTATCGATACCGGTTTTATATGTAATTGTACAATCAAATCTTTGGTCGAATTTCAACTTTATGGAAAATTGTTTGCTTTTTATGTAATACTTGAAAAATAGTATTAGAATCTTCCTCGCTTTTTGCTCAGCAAGTAGATACCGCCGCGATATGATTAAAAAAATGTTGAAAACCAAACTAAATAACATACACCGCTTATTACTGAATTTAATTATTACAGCTTATGTTCATACATTATTCACATTATATCTTTTAATTGCCTCAAGAACAAAATTAACGACCCTTCTATTAGTTACTTTAGTGTAGTGTCGAAGCCAAACGACGTGTCACATAACTGGAGTACAGGGAGCAATTATACACGTTTGCAATAATTGTAAGTATTCATGTGACATTTCCTTTCTATCTTCTTTACCACATTTTTTTCATGTGTCTGTTCATGTGTCTGTCCATTAAGAAAGTAGCGTAGTGTATATATATGCATGGATGTCGAGTACCAGTGTTATGAGTGTCCCGTCATACATTGTGACAATATGCTAAAAATAGAGCGAGAGTGTACATGATATATGACATATATAACAACTGTTATGAGGTGTAAACAATGTGTTGTTCCAATTGTATACACATATGCGGAGAGAGAGAGAGAGAGAGAGAGAGAGAGAGAGAGAGAGAGAGGGAGGAAGTGAGAGAGAGAGAGAGAAGGGGGAGAGAGAGAGAGAGAGAGAGAGAGAGAGAGAGGAAGTGAGAGAGAGAGAGAGAAGGGGGAGGGAGGGAGTGAGGGAAGAGAGAGAGAGAGAGAGAGAGAGAGAGAGAGAGAGAGAGAGAGACCTATAACATAAATTATCTGTACCGCTTCTAGGGATGGCGACTATTTATTCGGTCTGTGTTGTGATATTGATTGGTTTTCAAATGGTGACAATAGATAGATAATATAAATATAGATTTATAATAGCAAGGACTCATATAAAGATACAAGTCGCGTGATAACAGAAATTAATTTAATATTGTATTGAAGCGTGAACATGAATTTTTAATTAACTACGCTTTGACTTAAACGTATGGAAAGGCATCACCCGGCGCCATAATAATAATTCTGCAATTTGTGCAAAGAATGTCAAAGTTTCTTTCTTCTTAGTTCTTTGTGGGGAATGTAACATTTCACCTATTAAATTTGTAACGTTGCTATTTGTCTATCCTACTTTATCATATCATTGTAAAAGTTACTTACGTCTAGTCTCTTCGTGTCAATTAAACATTACTTGCAGCGTAAAATGTATTTTTAGAAAGTGATGTACGTTTCGATATGCATTGTTTAACATTTGCAAATTTGAATCACGTCAATATGCTGAACTCGTTATAGTATGACAGGAAGTATGTAACTTTTACAATGATTGGATATAATAGGATAAACAAATAACAAAGTTACAAAGATAAAATGTTCCATTCCCACAAAGAACAAAGAAAAAAGAACTTTTACATCTATTGCACAAAGAACAAACGAAAAATTGCAGATTAAGAATTATGGCGGTAATACCCCTTGCATTTAATACTTTGTTACACGGATGATTTAAACATACTATATTTCTCAATATATTATATAATATATATATACACAATGTTAATCAAAACATTGGTGAACAATAACACCGTGTCCAATCGTTTCTGGAGGAGGCGGTGGAGGTAACGTTGGATAGCGGTGGGATAACGCTGAATGGCGGTGGGAATCGCGATCAGCGGTAAGAAAACTATTTTTCTTTAACTAATGTTGAACAAGATGATGCTGTAACATTTCTGACCACACGGCCATAATCGAACTTGTACAGACTGTTTTCTTGATAATTCGGAAATACAAGGAATTTACTTTGTAAACATTGGAACGAGTGTTTTAAAAGTGCGAAAATTGTTGTTGTCTTACCGCTGATCGCGAATCCCACCGCCATCCAACGTAACCTACACCTCCAAACACGTTTGGACACGGTGTATAACAGAAAAAGGGTAAGAACGAAAGCATAATTCTCATGCAGTTCTTCTCCTAGTCGTACTATAAATTACATATGGTAAAAGTAAACTAATAATGTGAAAATAAATCAGTGGTAATGAAAAGAGAAATATGTGTTACAGGGATGATGATACATACAGGTATATAACATATTACAAAGATGATAACACATACAGGTATATAACATATCACACGGATGATAACACATACAAAATATAACAAATAACAGGGATGGTGACACATACAGGTATATAACATATTACACGGATGATAACACACACATATAGATAACATATCACAAGGATGATAACACATACAGATATATAACATATTACAAGGATCATTATACATAGATATATAACATATCACACGGATGGTAATGCATACAGATATATAACATATCACAAGGATGATAACACATACAGATATATAACATATTACAAGGATCATTATACATAGATATATAACATATCACACGGATGGTAATGCATACAGGTATATAACATATCACAAGGATGGTAATACATACAGATATATAACATATCACAAGTATGATAACACATACAGATATATAACATATCACAAGGATGATAATACATACAGATATATAACATATCACAAGGATGATAATACATACAGATATATAACATATCACAAGGATGGTAATACATACAGATATATAACATATCACAAGGATGATAACACATACAGATATATAACATATCACAAGGATGATAATACATACAGATATATAACATATCACAAGGATGATAACACATACAGATATATAACATATCACAAGGATGATAATACATACAGATATATAACATATCACAAGGATGGTAACACATATAGATATATAACATATCACAAGGATGGTAATACATACAGATATATAACATATCACAAGGATGGTAATACATACAGGTATATAACATATCACAAGGATGATAACACATACAGATATATAACATATCACAAGGATGATAATACATACAGATATATAACATATCACAAGGATGGTAATACATACAGATATATAACATATCACAAGGATGGTAATACATACAGATATATAACATATCACAAGGATGGTAACACATACAGATATATAACATATCACAAGGATGATAATACATACAGATATATAACATATCACAAGGATGATAACACATACAGATATATAACATATCACAAGGATGGTAATGCATACAGATATATAACATATCACACGGATGGTAATGCATACAGGTATATAACATATCACACGGATGGTAATGCATACAGGTATATAACATATCACACGGATGGTAATACATACAGGTATATAACATATCACAAGGATGATAACACATACAGATATATAACATATCACAAGGATGGTAATACATACAGATATATAACATATCACACGGATGATAATACATACAGGTATATAACATATCACAAGGATGATAACACATACAGATATATAACATATTACAAGGATCATTATACATAGATATATAACATATCACACGGATGGTAATGCATACAGATATATAACATATCACACGGATGGTAATACATACAGATATATAACATATCACACGGATGGTAATGCATACAGATATATAACATATCACAAGGATGATAATACATACAGGTATATAACATATCACACGGATGGTAATACATACAGGTATATAACATATCACACGGATGGTAATGCATACAGGTATATAACATATCACACGGATGGTAATGCATACAGATATATAACATATCACAAGGATGATAATGCATACAGGTATATAACATATCACACGGATGGTAATGCATACAGATATATAACATATCACTCGGATGGTAATGCATACAGGTATATAACATATCACACGGATGGTAATGCATACAGGTATATAACATATCACACGGATGGTAATGCATACAGGTATATAACATATCACAAGGATGGTAATGCATACAGGTATATAACATATCACACGGATGGTAATGCATACAGATATATAACATATCACACGGATGGTAATGCATACAGGTATATAACATATCACACGGATGGTAATGCATACAGGTATATAACATATCACACGGATGGTAATGCATACAGGTATATAACATATCACACGGATGGTAATACATACAGGTATATAACATATCACACGGATGGTAATACATACAGGTATATAACATATCACACGGATGGTAATGCATACAGGTATATAACATATCACACGGATGGTAATGCATACAGGTATATAACATATCACACGGATGATAATACATACAGATATATAACATATCACACGGATGGTAATACATACAGATATATAACATATCACACGGATGGTAATACATACAGATATATAACATATCACACGGATGGTAATACATACAGGTATATAACATATCACAAGAATCATATTATATACAGATATATAACATATCACAAGGATGATAACACATACAGATATCTATTATATCACAAGGATAATAACACATACAGGTATATAACATATCACAAGGATGGTAACACATACAGGTATATAACATATCACAAGGATGCTAATACATACAGGTATATAACATATCACAAGGATGATAACACATACAGATATATAACATATCATGAGGAGGATAATACATACAGATATATAACATATCACAAGGAGGATAACACATACAGGTATATAAAATATCACAAGGTCGGTAATACATACAGGTATAAAACATATCACAAGGATGGTAATACATATAGATATATAACATATCACGAGGATGATAATACATACAGGTATATAACATATCACACGGATGGTAACACATACAGGTATATAAAATATCACAAGGTCGGTAATACATACAGGTATATAACATATCACAAGGATGGTAATACATATAGATATATAACATATCACGAGGATGATAATACATACAGGTATATAACATATCACACGGATGGTAACACATACAGATGTATAACATATCACAAGGATGGTAATACATATAGATATATAACATATCACGAGGATGATAATACATACAGGTATATAACATATCACACGGATGGTAATACATACAGGTATACAACATATCACAAGGATGATAACACATACAGATATATAACATATCACGAGGAGGATAATACATACAGATATATAACATATCACAAGGATGGTAATACATACAGATATATAACATATCACGAGGATGATAACACATACAGATATATAACATATCACACGGATGATAACACGATACAGGTATATAACATATCACGAGGATGGTAATACATACAGATATATAACATATCACGAGGATGATACTACATACAGGTATATAACATATCACACGGATGATAACACGATACAGGTATATAACATAGCACAAGGATGATAACACATACAGATATATAACATATCACGAGGAGGATAATACATACAGATATATAACATATCACACGGATGGTAATACATACAGATATATAACATATCAAAAGGATGATAATACATACAGATATATAACATATCACACGGATGATAACACGATACAGGTATATAACATATCACAAGGATGGTAATACATACAGATATATAACATATCACGAGGATGATACTACATACAGGTATATAACATAACACACGGATGATAACACGATACAGGTATATAACATAGAACACGGATGATAATACATACAGGTATATAACATATCACACGGATGGTAACATATACAGGTATATAACATCAAAAGGATGGTAATACATACAGGTATATAACATATCACGAGGATGATAATACATACAGGTATATAACATAGCACACGGATGATAATACATACAGGTATATAACATAGCACACGGATGGTAACATATACAGGTATATAACATCAAAAGGATGGTAATACATACAGGTATATAACATATCACGAGGATGATAATACATACAGGTATATAACATACATGTATCACACGGATGGTAATACATACAGGTATATAACATCAAAAGGATGGTAATACATACAGGTATATAACATAGCACACGGATGATAATACATACAGGTATATAAAATACACACGGATGATAACACGATACAGGTATATAACATATCACAAGGATGATAATGCATACAAGTATATAACATCACAAGGATGGTAATACATACATATTTAAAACATATCACAAGGAGGATAACACATACAGATGTATTTATAACGTATCACAAGGAGGATAATACATACAGATGTATAACATATCACAAGGAGGATAATACATACAGATATATAACGTATCACAAGGATGATAATACATACAGGTATATAACATAGCACACGGATGATAATACATACAGGTATATAACATATCACACGGATGATAACACGATACAGATATATAACATATCACAAGGATGATAATGCATACAAGTATATAACATCACAAGGATGGTAATACATACATATTTAAAACATATCACAAGGAGGATAACACATACAGATGTATTTATAACGTATCACAAGGAGGATAACACATACAGATGTATAACATATCACAAGGAGGATAATACATACAGATATATAACGTATCACAAGGATGATGATACATACAGATATATAACGTATCACAAGGAGGATAATACATACAGATAAATAACGTATCACGAGGAGGATAATACATACAGATAAATAACGTATCACAAGGATGATTATAGATACAGATTCATAACATGTCGTGCAAGGATGATTATACATACAGATTCATAACATATCACAAGGATGATACTTACAGATATACAGCATATGCAAATACATTGACTTTATTTGTCTGTAGAGTAGTTAGCGTCCCTTATAACAATGTTAAGCTATCTGCTGTGCGCTGTCACACCGGAATATCATGACGCAGACAGCGGACACGACAGCTCAGTCAGTCATTTTATACTGACAACGGGCCGACCGGATCTAGAACTATTATATAAGCGTCTAGTACCATTTTTTTCAGGTCTTTGGTGCATTGTATGACCCGGCGGGCGGTCGAACCCACGACCTTCCGCAAGCGAGGCTTAGACCACCGCTGCATTTCAAATTTAGCTACAGTTTATCAAAACATCTCATCACTGAAATAAACAGTACATGGACTCCGTGTTTAAACTTTATTCTATATATTCATTTCTTTTCATATAACACATTGCCATCTTGAATAAATTATTTGCTCAAAGCAAACGTATGAACAATTAAATGTGTACGTCAGCCTGGCGGATCCAGAGCTTGAGCAGCAGATCCCGACCCAATATTGGATTTCTGAAATTGTAATGAATGGCAGCATTTTGAAGTTTGCTTTTTTTGAATCTTGAACTCCAGCCTCTCACCGCCCCAACCCAACCCACGCTTACCACACAGTTCATGAATTGGTAGTCCATACTTGACAAAAATTACCGGATCCGCCTGTGCCCTACAATACACACTTGCTTGGTTTTATTTATAACGCGGCGTGTTTGTACTATGTACTATACCGTGCGCACTGAGGCTTGACTTTTGACTATTGCTGATTTAAACTACACAAGGGGACATTCAAAATGTCCACAGATGACACGAACACATTTAGATTAACCAGACCGTTTAAAAGCTGTACATCTCTACACTGATCTATCAGCAAGAAACATACAACTTCTTTAAAAAAAAAATGATGCTGTAAAGAATGACACTTGGCTACAGTAAATTATCAGTTCCTAATGCACACTTACTTCTTTTTCGTGTAAACGTGTAAACGTATATAGAATAAAATAACAAACAACGAGTGCTAAATATGTGACAATATCGATTGCATATATGGACAAATCAGTTTTGGAACCTAATAGTGTTATAAAGGATAGTCGTTTATGGAATACTGTAAGATAAAAATATGGTTATTTGATATTTACTTTTCTTGTTTCCCCCAGATCGTTTAACAGGCTACTGTTTAATCCAGAAAAGAATAACAAGAACAACTTGACGAAATGCCGTTAGCCACACTGTTCGTCTAATATAAGCAGCAACTGGGATTACCTTGACAGCGAACTCGTCTACCTATTTCACTAAGATATGTTCCGACAGATTTTGGGTAACTGTTGCCACAGGTTGTCAAGACGGAAGCTGCACGTGCTTCTCTTCTTGACGGCAGTTTTAGCTTTGGCATGGTTTAATAGGTAAGGCATGTTTAGTACTACATCCATACGTAAAGTCCAGCGCACAGCTAGCCGTGATTTACACATTTTCCATCTATCCGCGCTTGATACTGATTGTTAATGTAGTTTTGTTTGTTCTTACATACAGTACTGGTGGATAAAATGTAATGAAAAAGTATATGCCAGTTGTATGTATATAATATGTAAAGTTAGTGAATAACCATTGAAAACAATTTAAAGAAGAAGACGGAGAGAAAAGGAATGCAGATGATGAAGAGGAGGCAGATGGGGAAGGGGATGGGGATGGGGAAGCGGAGGGGGAGGGAGAGGAGGTAGTCGGAAGAAGAGTAAGAAGAGGAAGATGAAAAGAAGAAAGATAAGAGGAGTATGAACAGGAGGATGGGGAGGGGAGGGACTGAAAGGAATGAGGAGGAGAAGTGTAGGAGGAACAGGGGAAGTCAGAAGCGGAAGATAAAAAGTATAAGAGGAGTATGAAGGGAAGGAGGATGGGGAGGGGGAGGGGCTGGAATGGATAAGGAGGGGGGAGGTAGGCGGACCAGGGGTAGTAAGAAGACGAAGATTAGAAGAATAAGAGGAGTATGAAGGGAAGGAGGATGGGGAGGGGGAGGGGCTGGAATGGATAAGGAGGGGGGAGGTAGGCGGACCAGGGGTAGTAAGAAGACGAAGATTAGAAGAATAAGAGGAGTATGAAGCGAAGGAGGATGGGGAGGGGCTGGAAGGGATGAGGAGGGGAGAGGTAGGAGGAACAGGGGTAGTAAGAAGAGGAAGAGAAGAAGAATAAGAGGAATATAAAGATGAAGAGGATGGGGGGTGGACTTGAAAGGATAAGGAGGGGAGGGTAGGAGGACCAGGGGAAGTAAGAAGAGGAAGAGAAGACGAATAAGAGGAATATAAAGAGGAAGAGGATTGGGAGGGGGTGGACTGAAAAGGATAAGGAGGGGAGGGGTAGAAGGATCAGGGGAAGTAAGAAGAGGAAGAGAAGACGAATAAGAGGAGTATAAAGAGGAGGAGGATGGTGAGGAACTGAACGGATGGACCAGGGGAAGTAAGAAGAGGAAGAGAAGACGAATAAGAGGAGTATAAAGAGGAGGAGGATGGTGAGGAACTGAAAGGATGAGGACGGGAGGGGTAGGAGGACCAGGGGTAGTAAGAAGATGAAGAGGAGAAGAATAAGAGGAATTTAAAGAGGAGGAGGATGGGGATGGGGATGGACTTGAAGGGACACGGAGGGGAAGGTTAGGAGGACCAGGGGTAGTAGTAAGAAGAAGAGAAGACGAATAAGAGGCGTATAAAGAGGGTTAGGATGGGGAGGGACTGGAAGGATGAAAAAGGGAGGGATAGAAGGACCAGGGATAGTAAGAAGATAAAGATTAGAAAAATAAGAGGAGTATGAAGCGAAGGAGGATTGGGAGGTGAGGGTAGGAGGGACAGGGGTAGTATGAAGAGAAGGATAAGAATAATAAGAGGAGTATAAAGAGGAGGCGAATTGGGAGGGGATGAGCTGGAAGGGATGAGGAGGGAAGGGGTAGGGGGAACAGGGGTAGTAAGAAGAGGAGAAGAGGAAAAGAAGAAGAATAAAAGGAATATAAAGAGAAGGAGGATGGGAAGGGGGATGGACTGGAAGGAATAAGGAGAGGAGGGGTAGGAGGACCAGGGGTAGTAATAAGAGGAAGATAAGACTAATAAGAGGTGTATAAAGAGGAGGAGGATGGGGAGGGATTGGAAGGGATGAGGAAGGGAGGGATAAAAGGACCAGGGGTAGTAAGAAGATGAAGATTAGAAGAATGAGAGAAATATAAAGAGGAAGAGGATCGGGAGGCGGATGGACTGGAAAGGATAAGGAGGGGAGGGGTAGGAGGACCAGGGGAAGTAAGAAGAGGAAGATTAGAAGAATAAGAGGAGTATGAAGCGAATGAGGAAGGGGAGGGGCTGAAAGGGATGGGGAGGGGAGGGATAGGAGGAACAGGGATAGTAAGAAGAGGAAGATTAGAAGAATAAGAGGAGTATGAAGCGAATGAGGAAGGGGAGGGGCTGAAAGGGATGGGGAGGGGAGGGATAGGAGGAACAGAGGTAGTAAGAAGAGGAAGAGGTGGAAGATATGAAGAATAAGAGGAGTATGAAGAGGAGGAGGATGGGGGAAGGGAGGGTGAGAACAATAATGACCAACTACACAAGAGGAAGAAACTATGGAAAAGAAAAGAAACCAACGATAAGGAAAGAATATGAAAAAAAGAGAAGGAAAGGGAGGAGAAGAAAGCTGAAAACAATAAAGTGGAAATGCGAAATAATATTTACTTAGTTATTCAGACTAATACTATTTACATTTATGCACAAAGTTAAGATAACCGAATTGTGGTGTGGTTTACAATGCATTTGCAATTCAATCAGATAATACTTTATCTAGGGAAATAGTTATTAAGATAACTTTTACGCAATACTTAGTGTCGTAATACTTGCCGTAAACACGTACATCACTTAATTACATTTCAGACGCTTGCACTACCCAGACACAGCATCGAAATATAGTTTTTATCTCCGAATATTTGGAGGTAAGTTTATGGCCATGCCAGCCTTGATTCTGTGCCCGGTCCCAATCTTAGATATAATTATAATAGGGCCTAAAAAAATAAATGTTGTGTTTACGGTTTCCCGACCGACCCATAGTAAAATGTCCCGACCGTACATTTTTTTTTCCAAAAAAAAAAAAATTAAAAAATTTCGCCGACTGTCGTGTTAGGGATGGTTCAGGTGCTCCAAGTATCGGGCGAAAACCAATATATAAAACTGTAAAACAAAGACGAAACTTTAAATTCGAAGCACAACTGTGCCTGAAGACCAAAAGTAAACAATCTGAAAAACTGTGAAAAAGAAATAATACAAATTCGTTTCTGAAATAGTTACATTATTTATTCTTTCTACATTTCAACGCAATTATAATTATCAAATCATTTGCAAATTAGGCATTGAACGTTCCTCGGCAATAAGTTAAAAAACGAGGAAATTCTTGTTGAATCTCCAAGGAATCTGTTCATCGCGAATCGTTCGCCATTTTTGTATAAGGTATCGAGGCGCGCATGTGCAACTTTCTAATCTCGGTTTAAACATCGGGCTAATTTCCGGTATTTGCCTTGTTTTTTATTGGACGGGAACATCGCGGGATCAAAGCGGAAAGCACTTGTTAAGACTTATTAGGAAGTTAGAATGCTAGGTGTAAAAAAAAGGTTTCCCTCATTGCTTTCCAAAAAGGTTCACATGTATGAACATACCGCCGGCAAAAAGGTTATTCAGCCAATCAACTATTCATTCACCTTGGAACAGGTCTTTTTCTGTTCCACCCTGCACCTGAGGAAGGTCAAATAGGAAGCGTTTTTACATGTGAAATGAACACAAACACTGGCACAAACTTTGAAATTCAGGATTATGTCCAAGTGTCAAAATTGGTTGGTAGTTTTGAAATATTTTCACAGATATATTAAATATACAAAATGAAATTCCTTTTATATATTTAATAATACTGTTTTTAACATATTCTGTTGAATACCCAATCTAACCAATTGCAATATGGTGCACATGGTGCAGAACAAATGAGAATATATTGAAGTGGAAAGGAAAACATTCAAACTACAAAAGCAGACAAACTACAAAAGTATACAATAATTATGTTGCCACCAAATGCTTTTGAAAAAAGGTGTAATTACTTTGCATGCAAAATTGAGTAACTGCGAGAGAAAATGAAGAAAAAAAATAACAAAAAAACACCGACCCTTCGATTTTGCACATAAAAAAATCAGCCAAAAAAAAAAATAGTCCTACCTACCGACCCAATTTTTTTTCAGCACGAAACCTTAAACACAACCTTTATTTTTTTAGGCCTAGGTAGGAAGTTGGTAACGGACAGAAATCATATAAACGAACCATTTGAAATTAAATGCTGCAAAAAAACACGTTTGGTATCTGTATTTTGATTGGTTAGAATGGAGAATATTAGGTAGATATTTTTTAATGCTTTAGTTCTAATATCATTTTGTGAAAGGAATTTAACGCCTTTTTCAACACATTTCGGGTTATATATGGTATATCCAGTTATATTGTTGGAGGAAGACCTCGAAATGAATCTGAGTAGAACCACCATCCTTCCGCAAGGAACTGGCAAACTTTATGATTTAAAGTTTTTTTGACCATGCGGGACTCGAACATACGAACTTTGATAGCGATGAGAGGTAAATGATCATGAGACGGCGTCTTAGACCACTCGGCCATAAAGGACCTTGATTAAGTAATAACTCAAATAGTATTGATTAAATGAATCCAACTAACTAATACAAAGGCGGGTTGTAATTTATAAGAGTAAAGTTTTGAAACCGGGTCAATTTGTTGAAGAACAAATTTAATGTATTTATAATAACTTCTACACTTGTTAATGATAACTATATTCAAGTTTCTCAGTTTCACCTTTAAGCTGCATAAGTCATCTGTTATTTAACCCAGTTTATTGTTTGTTTGAATATTAATCGTCGTTTCTATGCCATCGGGGGCTAACAGACAATCAACCTAATAACTCTTTCCTGGGATCCTGGAAGGTTAACCAGTACTCGAGCACGCCTATTTCCGCAAGTAACTGATAACCATCTGTTATATTATGGTAGTTAAGAATTCTTATAGTGTATACAATTCTTAAATTGTTCAATATTTTAAGATGGAGTTAAAGTAGAGTTAAGGAATTGATTGAATACATCAAAGGTCAACCATGTCGAATTAATGAGGTGATATATAACGTACAAAATATGGCGACACCGAAAGTGCAAAACAAAGTTAATAACAGTTTTGTCGTGTATTGTTATATTATAGTAGTTTAGAATTGTATCAACTTCTTAAATTGTGTTTTAGAAGTGGAGGAATTATTTGTATTCAGCAGGGTCAACCTTGTCACTACATATACATATGACCGGTTTATAAGCTACTGGAGATAACTAATTGTCAGGTTTTGAATTTGAATTGACTAATCATAGCATAGTTAGTTATTCAATCAGAGCCAAATTGGTATAGAAAAAGGTCAGTCAGTTAGAAAGTTGATGTGAATCTGGTAACATGTCAGTTTAGACTAGGTTAAGTTTAAACGAGCGAAAGTTTTGTGACTTTGAACTTATATGCGAACAATATAAATATGTGAGTAAAATTACTTACACAAAACAACCTTGTTGAGTCGGTTATGCCGCAGTATACATAGAGTGACCCTTAATGAAGTTAACGGCATGCACGTATAGAGAAATGGGTTGTGTATATTATGGAACCCATTTTATGGGAAGCATCATCATTTTAATAATACGAATAAGAAACAGGCCAATATGAACAAGCTTAGCTTCAATTTAGAAAATTCAATATTTTTGCGACGATTTACAAGTCTCGGTGTTTTGTAGGTGAGATAGAATACAATAAAGGTATTTCTGTTTTCAGATGAGCTATATTTTAACAATATAAACATTTTTGGGAGCGACTATCGTCTGCTTAAAATATATAAAGCACTAAAAACGGGCATATGAAAACTTCGGGATTGCCCCATTTTTTACTCTAAATATGTAAAAAAAAAAAATATTTGTCCCTGTGCAAATGCCCGCCTGTAAATTGGGTTTT